>APFE030583476.1:57760-100713 GCA_000404065.3 Pinus taeda | reverse complement strand
ATATAGTGGTAATGGTGAGAAAACAATTTATACATGAATCTATAGGTATGGAGTGATATATGTGTATAATGAGATCATTCGATTTCTTAAAGTGAAAATAGTATTGTGTACACGCATGGGAACTCTAATATAAAGATTATGTCACATGGAAAGTGTAGTACTGAGTATAATTACATATTGAGAGAAGAATTACAACTATGTAAGTGGTTGAGTTCTTTATTTCTACACTGAGAAGTTCAACTACTTAATATTAACAAATTAAATTATGTGCACTCTTGTATTAAAAAGGGGAAGATGTACAAACCCCCTTGAACTTGGAGAGAAGTTGATAAGATTGGAATTGAATGTAAACTCATATACTAGAAATTTTGAAATGAATCAACAAGTATTTGGTGGTGGTATCAATGGAAAAGTAGATACAAAAATTATTAGTCCACCTGCATAGTATAGTACCCAGGCAGCCTAGGAGTTGCGAAGTGTGAGCGTATATTTATGGTTACTTTATAACCAACAACAAATACTAGAAAAATAAAAGAGGAGCTAATACAATCAATGCATAGTAGATTCATCCTAAGTGATTATAAAATTATGAATCTAGGAGTAATTGATAGTAGCGCAAAGCCTATCTAATAACCCTTATCAAATTAGGGGTAACCCAAAAGACATGATGCTACGACATGTCTTATTTATATGATTGGGGACCAAAGAAAGAAAATTTGACGTCATGTGTATCATACCGAAAAGTAAATTAGAAAAACAAATTAGACAACGATTTATTTACACATATACAATAACATATATCATATCTGGAAAACAAGAACTTTAAGAAATGGTGAGCGAGGTTGGTTGTAGGGAAAATTCACAAACCATAGAAAAATGTGAATATGACTCAATTTAGAGTTGGTAGTTCGAAAACAATTATAAAAATCATTAAAAAATGCTCATAAGCTATTATGAATTCAAATAAAAGGACCACTTCATCAATGGAAGGTAAACCCATTCATTGGAAAATTTATAACTTTGTTCCTTTTTAAAAGAAATAAGAATTTTACAGATATTCCGATTTAGAGACAATCCAAAGCATGCTACATACAATGAAATAAGAACCAGAGAGAATTGTACACATAATGTTCAAAAATTATGATGATATCTATTCCACCTTAGAAGAGTCTTACATTCCAAATTTTGCAAACCCCCCGGGTTTCCAGTTTAGAGCATGTTAAATAAATAAATAAAAGAAAACTATGGGAGACCAGGTGCCTCAATACAAAAGCCATAAAAGGTTTAATTGAAAATATTTCACTAAAATTTTATATACATGACAGACCATGGGAAGCAATACTAAATTTCCATACTAGTAGTGTTAAAAACACCATGATTCAATTTCCCCTCACGAAGAGGAGTTGCAGAAGTAACTTTGTAACGAAAACTAGGAATAGACTGAAAGCCAAATGTAACTACATCATGACTATAACAGTAGGCAACCTAAGGGAGAAATTTGATATTAATTGTCCTGTGGCATAGCAAATAGAAATTAGGGGTTTGGAAGCACATCTTCTGTTACTTGAACTCGTGCTAAAGAGCTTAAACATACCTACAACCAAATGCATATGAAAAGGTGAGGGCCAACACTCATCGGACTCATACAAACAGAATAAAATTTATAAATTACGATATAGGAATGGAAATATACTTGTTAGCAGAGGCGATACCGAGCACCTTCCTCCTACATAGTGAAGCATGGAAACTCTTAATGTCATGATATAAGGTAAAATCTACTTGATATAAGGTAAAAAAACCACCTTATAATAAGAGTTGAGTCAAGCCCATTAACCACCTTATAATAAGATGTTAATATATTGAAACTATATAATTCCTTATATGCACCTTCATGGAATCACATAATAACTTGCCTTGTTTTGAATATAGTAGTCTAGGAGAAATTCCTAGTAATTTGAGGTGGGTGTAAACATTTCACTCGACGATATAAAAACTATAGATTTACAAAACATAGAGTTGAGAAAAAAAAAACCAATCTTTTATCACAATATATATGGACAAATCACATTCATTATAAAGAATTTATTTATAAATATTAATAAAAAAAACATGTGGTTGGAAACTAGTTACATGACACAATCATGGGTTGATTGCAATTTTTTCTAGTCATCTTCTTCATTATACATTGGTGAAATTATGCATAGTTTTTTAACTGGAAAATGTGCTTTAGTAGTTGAATATTATATGGTATAGTAGGGTTTTAATTGAAAAAATTTGAACCATCTATTTCCTCAAATATTTTTCATATTTTGCATGTGCTTTCAACTAGAAATCATATTGTTTATGTTGGAAATTATATGGGGCAATGTATGGGGCTTTTGCGAATTTCATTTGTTTTTTATCTTTATTGTTTTTGGGTGTAGTATTATGTTCTTTTCTTATGCAAACAAGCATGAATAAGTTAATGAATATTGAAGCATTTATATTTTTCACTTGAGCAGATTGAAAATTTTGATATTTCTTTCTTCAAGGTGTTGATATTGTAAAAGAGCTCCCATATGCATTGAGGATTCATCATTGAATATTATTATTTAAAAACATCATAGTATTTTCTAACTAATATGTGTTTAGTCTCTAGACAAGTAAAAGATTTGGTTTGTGACTCTAACATATTATTTTTGGAAGAACATTACAGAAAGTTTCTTTTTTGTACAAGAGAAATTACAAATAATAGTAACAACAATGATTTGGAGACTCTAGAAACAAGTTAACACATAGTTATGTTGTATTTACCTATGAAAGTAATGATTCAATTTTATTTCTTAATTTTATTGACTTTTCTTCCCTCTAACTAAATTTCATTTCTAATTTTCAGGGATTTTTTTAATAAATAATTTTCTTACATGTATTTCATATCATCAATTTTTTAAAATTAACAAACATAGTTAATATTGCTCTTGCAATATGATGTATTTGCAATTTTAGTTTTTTTTCTTATTTTTTTACTTTAATTTAACTATACTTAGACTAAGCCACATATATTTGCTACTATATAACACTTGTTTTTATATTGATCGATGATGCAGGAGCATCTGACTCCCCCTTAATCAAAAGAGGAATCCAAAGTGAAGCAAGAGGAGACGTGGACCATTGGAGCAAAACCAGGGAAATTATGTTTAAAATAGAGTAAATGATGGAATGGATAAAAGTATCGACAAGACTTGATTTAATGTAATCTGCCATGTATTCATATATATCCATATAGCGAGCTGTAGAGAGATTTAGGGGTCATTGAGGAAATCAAGGAGAGGATTGATCGGATCCTTTCAGTGATCCGATCCAGTATTCTTGTAGCAATGAACCTACATGTTCTATCTATATATCATGAGATAGATACAGATAGATAGGGAGTGACAGATAGAATTTGTGAAAACAGAGTGATGAAATTGTAAAAGAAAAGGGATTTTGCTATACCCCCTAAATCTCCTTTCATCATTTGGTATCAGAGCAGGGAAAGGGAAAGGATTTCCTGCGAGAAGGAAGAAGAGTGCAAACAGAAGAGGTACAATTGTTTAAAGTATGGAGAGTTTATGGTCTTACTATCGTACAGATACCGACAACGGAAGGTGAGGAAAATTGCAGCAACCTAGAGTAAGGTGTGCTCAATTGGTTCTAGAGGAGAGAACTAGAAGGATGCCAAAAGACTAAGCTCAGAGGAGAAATCTTGGTGAGGTGTCGTGTAACAGAGGAAGACTGTTACTGCAGAGGTTGGTTGTAGCTCACAGAAGATCATAAAAGCAGTTCTACTGAGAAGTGGGAAGAGTTGCTAAGGACAAGGAGAAGCATATGACTAGGAGATCATAAATTTTTGTGCCGTGGGAGTCTAATGTAGGAGCATCTAACCCCCCCTTAATCAAAAGAGGAATCCAAAGCGGAGCAAGAGGAGATACGGACCATGAGAGCAAAACTAGGGAAATTATGTTTAAAACAGAGTAAATGATGGAATGGATAAAAGTATGGACAAGACTTGATTTAATGTAATCTGCCATGTATTCATATATATCCATATAGCGAGTTGTAGAGAGATTTAGGGGTCGTTGAGGAAATCAAGGAGAAGATTAATCGAATCCTTTCAGTGATATGATCCAATATTCCTGTAACAATGAACCTGCACATTCTACACACACACACACACACACACACACATATATCATGAGATAGATACAAATAGATAGGGAGTGACAGATAGAATTTGTGAGAACAAAGTGACGAAATTGTAAAAGAAAGGGGATTTTGCTATAACCCCTAAATCTCCTTTCATCAGTCGATGAAGTCAAGCTATCCGAGTGTATTAAAATATTTTATATTTTATATTGTTAGATTAAACTAAATTCCCGATCACTTTTAAAAGTTACCATCTAGGTGTTGCTTGAACTTTTTTTCTTGAGAAGAAACATTTAAATCTTACAAATAGCTAACCTTTTCCTATGATCTATGTATGACATTTCACAAACAAACATAGTTAATATTTCTCTTGCAATATGATGTATTTGCAATTTTAGATCTTTATTATTTTCTGCTTTAATTTAGCTATATTTAAGCTAAGCCACAAATATTAGTTGCTTTTTTTTCCCATAAGGAAAAATCGTAATTTCATTAAAAAGAGGAAATTTCATTTTGTAGATGCTGGTGCATATGCAGTGCATGATCATAAACCATGTATAAATAGTATTGTTGCCTTTGATCCATGCAGGGGGCAATAATAATAAGAAAGCAAAACTATGAGTCATATGATAAACATACTGTTATCATGTTTAGTGACAATATATACAATCAAAAAAGGATTGTGCCTGATAAAAAACATAACTAGAAAAATATCATGAATTAAACATGTAGTTCCATAAAAGGCCGATGATAATATTGATAGAAAGCATCCCCATTATGTTCTCTAATCATCCAAAAGCCCGGCTTCTGGATCGCAGCCTCTTTGGATAGGCTGTCGACAACTCCGTTCTGCTCCCTGTAAATATGTGAGGAAGTAAACGTGTCAAAAGATGTGATCAATCTCAATGTCTCTTCCAAGATGTGCATTAATGCATATGAAGAACATCTAGTTTTCCTGTTCAGCCAATCACAAATAATTTTAGAGTCCCCAAAAAATTGTAAATCAGTGCAATTTTTCTCCAAGGAGAATTGTATGAGATGTTTTGCGGCAAGAAGCTCAGCTGAGTTGTTTGTGCATATGCGGAGTCCTATGAGAATGCTATAAGAATGATGATGGGATAAGTGAAGTATAGCCCCCCCTCCACAGCCTTGCTCTTGAGTTGTACCTTCAAAAAAAGCCCAAGGTTTGTTGAAGTTTATTTGTAAAGGTGAGGGATTGCGTCGATTACTGGGGGGAGGATCATCCAGAATGAGGGAGAAATCAACAATGACTTTAATCGCTAGCACAACCCAGTTTGGCGCTAAGTCTTGAAAAATGATGCGGTTCCTGGCAATCCATATTGTCCAACAGATCAGAGGGGGAAGGTTCCGAAGCTTTTGAGATGAGGAAGTGATAAACCAGGTTTGCCAAGCTGCAAGTATATAATTTCCAGCCCAAATTGCAGAGGGTCCAATGGGCTGTAGGATAAGTTTCCATAGGTTACATATTGTTGTACATTCTAAAAAGAGGTGAGAAGTGGACTCATTTGCTTGCTTGCAGACGTTGCACCAATGGGGACCATAATGTGCACGCTTGAGGAGGTTTTCGTCAGTAGGGATTTTGTTCCAAAGAATGGTCCACATTAAGAGTCTAGATCTAGGGAGAGCCTTGAGTTTCCAAAGATGTCTCCACCAGTCAACAAGTAGCAGAGGCTTCCTTGGCGCCGATAATGTCAAATATCCATCTTTTGGTGTGTACCTACCATTTTTTGAAAGTGCCCATATAATCTCATCATCACCATCAAGTATACAGATGTGGGCTTCAGTGAGAGCTTGAGTGTATTCCTCCCAGTGTTGTGTCCAATTAAGAGGAATGTTTAACTGTTGTGCAGATTTCCAGACTTGTTGAAGGAAGGTGGAATCCTCCAGGTCTACAATTTGTGATATATAAGTGATGTTTTGTTGCTGGAGATACTATGTGAGATCCCTGAGTAGGTGGTGCATGTCCCCAAATCCCACCCATGGATCAAGGCCAACGCGAACAGTGTGCCCAGATCGAATTCTCCAGGTGATACCCTCCCTAATCGGGCTCAAATCCTTTAGAAAAACCTTCTAGATAATTGATATGCCTATGGTACTTAGATGGGTTCTTCTAATCTAGTCCATGATGTGCATTGGAGCAATATATTTTGCATGTGTGACCCTCGTCCATAGGTTGTCTGCTGATACTAATTTCCAACCTAGTTTTGTGGCAAGTGCTAATGAGAAATCTTCTAACTTTTTTAGGCCCCAACCTCCCCATTTTTTTGGTAGATTCAGGGCCTCCCACTTTACCCAAGAAAAAATCTTGTCCAGTTTGTTCCCTTGCCAAGGAAACTTGCAACAGAGGGCTTAAATTATATTGAGAATGCCTCTGGGTATCCAAGCCAAGGACATCCAATAAACTGGGGTGGCCTCCAGGACACTTTTGATTAGAGTGAGTCTTCCTGGCCGCGAAAGATATTTGAGGTACCATATATTAAGTCTTTTCTCCATCTTGGAGATGAGCCAAGTCCAGTGAGAAATTTTGTATCCCAGTGGCTTCAACTTGTACCCCAGATATTTTAAACCATTAGCTAATTGCAGCTGAGTGAAGTGGAAACACTAAAGTGCAAAATATATCTTGTGCGGAGTACATTCAGTTGATGTTAATGTGGACTTGCTGTCATTTATGATCATACCTATTGCCACTTGGAAGAGGGTGAGATTTGCCTTGATGATACTAATGTCCCCAATACTTCCATTGATATAAACTAGGATGTCATCTACAAAGAGAAGGTGAGTCAAGATGCAACCTTCTATTATCTTTATACCCTTTAGTCTGCCTCTTTGGTGCTCTTCTTTGATGAGATTGCTGAGACCTTCCATAACGAGCAAGAAGAGAAAAGGCGAGAGGGGACTTCCATGTCTCAGCCCCCTTTCAGAGGTAAAAAAAGGAGATGCACTTCCATTCACTAGAACACTGAAAGGGATATTAGTAATGCAACTCATGATCCATTTAAAGAATAAGTAAGGGGAACCTAAATGAGTTAACAACATTCTAATATAAAGCCAATTTACTCTATTGAATGTTTTTGATAAATCGACCTTCATAATCATACCTTTGCCTCGCCTTAAGTGTAAAGTATGAATTACTTCCTGAGTGGTGCCTACAACTTCATGGATCTATTTGTCCTGTAGGAAAGTGAATTGCTCTGGAGAGATATGATTAGAAAGAATAGGTTTCATCCTATTTGAAATGATCTTAGCTATGATCTTATATATGTAGTTGCAGAGAGATATGGGACGAAAGTCCTCAAATGAGTATAGGTTGTCTTTCTTCGGTATGAGTGCAAGGAAGGTAGAGGTGGTGGAGGTTTCAAGAAATCCTTTGTTCCTTGAGTCCTCGACAATTCTGAGCAGGTATTCCCCAATGATGTAGAAGAAGGCCAAGTAGAATTCAATCGACCAGCCATCGCGCCCCGGACTCTTATCCTTTTTGAACCACTTTAAGGTGTGTTCCAATTCCTCCAGAGAGACTGCCTTTATTAATTCATCTCCATCCACAGGGTCCACAAATCTGGGAAAGAGTTGTGTAACCCTGATAATTTTTGCTAGGTTTGTCTCCCTGGGGGCACGATATGTACTTTTGAAGTGAAAGGAGGCAAGTTTAGCAAGTTGCGGGAAAGAATTTACAATCTGCCCCTGTTCATTTTGTAGCTGCCAAATGGTGTTGATCGCCTTTCTTCCATTGGAAAATTTATGATAGAATTTAATGTTTTCATCCCCTTCAAGCATCTAGATGGCTCCGCTTCTTAGGCGCTAGGTTTCTTCCTTATCCTTAAGTATTTTTTCCCTTTCAGCATAATGAGAAACCATCCTTTCCTTATGATCTTCTGAGGTGTATATTCCTCCAAGATTATTTTCAAAAGTAGCAATTTCAGATTCAATCCTACAGAGAGTTTGTTCCTCATGTATTCTTTTGTTATGTGCCCAATGTTTGGACAACCTCTTAAGGTTTTTAAGATTTTGTATAAATCTTCTAGACCAATTTTTTATATGAATCATCCTTGATCCAGACATAGTAGAACTTAAAGGGTCCTTTAGGTTTTGTTCCTCCCCCCCCCTTCAATTTCCAGGTAAATGGGTAGGTGATCAGAGATCCCACCAGAAACTACCCAGTGTCTGATTTGAAGACCCAAGTCCAACACCTTTTCTTTGACAAGGAAGTGGTCAAGTTTGTGGGCCAAACTGTCTTCCCTAGTCCTGTTGTTCCTCCAAGTCACTTGGGATTTTGCAGAGGGGATATCAATTAGATGGTGAGCATCTAGTTCAGATAAAAAGTAATTCGAAAGGGAGTCTCGCTGTGCCCCATGACCCCAGGATTCAGAATGTCCAATGGAAAAATTAAGATCACCACCCAAGATCAGGTGGTCAATCAAGAATGAATCAGAACTTAACAGGTTTTGCCAAAACGTTGGTCTGTTCTGGCATGGTCCGTAGACATTTAGTATCCGAAAATTCATCCCCAGGTCTGTAGATCTGATGTTTGCTCCAAGATGTCCCAACCCACCCTAGTAATTAAGCATTTTTATGGTATGGGAGTTATGGCCCAAAGCTAATCCTCCCGACCTCCCAGGCACATCAAGTCCAATAAAGATCCAACCAGGAAGCATGTTTTGGAGGGACTGTGAAATGTCTAAAATAGGTTGCAGGGTTTCTTGCAGAAATATAATATCAAGCGGTACAATTTTTAACAAATGACGAAGAGCTAGCTTTTTATTCGGCCTAGCCATCCCTCTACAATTGAAGGAGAAAATCTTCATGGAGGGGGGGTAGGCTGGGATTCTCTGGCTCTAAGCGTCCCTGGGATGGTAGATTGAACCCCCAAAGAAATGTAATCTTCAGCTGTGCCTTGGGCTTTTGAAAGGTAGGAAGGTCAACCCCTGTGAAGTTTTTTTGGGGGGGGGAGAGTGGAGTATCTCTAGCCCAAAATGATCTTGGGCTTGTCTCTTAGTTTTCAAGCGTGTCAAGTATCTCCCAGGAGGGTGGACTAGGAGGGAAGGAGTAATCGACAGGAGATGAGAGGGAGGATTCAAGGAGGGTGCAAAGGAGAAGGCTCAAAATCTTGGAAAGGTAAGGACATAAATAAACCTACAATTGGGACAAGAATACAAAAAACCTACATATCCTAAAAACTTTGGAAGGGATCATTAGTGGAAGAAATTCAACATAAGTAATTCAACTCATCAGGCATAATCTCAAATTGGGTCCAAACCCATGGATTTAAATAATAAAAAGACAAGAGGGGTTAGAGAAAGACAACTTTTGAAGTTTTGGGGTTGTGGGGGACCTCACTTGTTGAGGGATTGGTTGCATAACCCTAGGTCTATTCAAAACATACAAGCAATACATGAAGCAACAACAGTAAATGGTATTGCAAGGAATATGCCAAAGATAATTGCAGCACTGGAGGATAGAAAAGCGAAGCATCAATCCAATGTGATCGAGATTGAAGGTACTATTTTTAACCATTGTGTCTCTATCTTAATTGACCCAGGGGATAGTCTTAGTTATATTAGTCCTCAAATTGTGGAAAAATGTAAGCTAAAAACTCAAAAATTTAAGAATGCATGGTTGGTACAATTAGCAACTAGCATAAAAAGGAAGGTAACTAGCCATGTGAAGCAGTGTCCCATAGATTTAAATGTTTGCTCCACTGAAGTAAATTTAAATATACTTCCATTAGGGTCATATGATGTGTTAATATGTATGGATTGGTTGGAAAAACTTAGAGTAGTAATAAACTTCTTAGAGAAAACAATGAGCTATGTAAATTAAGAAGGACAAACACAGTTAATAAGAGGCATACCAAAACCAATTTCAATTAGATAGATTTCAACATTACAACTGAAAAAGAGTACTAGAAAAGGGTGTCAACTATTTGTGGTGCATGTTGAAGCAAATGAGCAGCAAACAAAAAACCAAAAACTAAATGGATTACTAATTATTAGAGACTTCAAGGATGGTTTTGAAAAGAGATTCCAGATCTATCTGCCCACAAAGACATAAATTTCTCCATTTATCTAGTGCCAGGAGCTACCTTAGTGTCTAGAGTGCCTTATCGAATGAGTATTCCAAAGTTATTAGAATTGAAGATGCAGTTGTAGGAACTACTCAATAAAGGCTATATTAGACCTAGTGTTTCATTGTGGGGGGGCCCAATGTTATTTGTGAAGAAGAAGTATGGCACCTTTAGAATGTGCATATATTATCGACAATTAAATAAATTGACCATTAAAAACAAATACTCGATGCCCCACATTAATGAAATGTTTGATCAAGTAAGAGGGACAGCCATATTTTTCAGAATTGGGTCTCACTAGTTAAGAATAAAGGATGAAGACATCCAAAAGAAAAATTTTCGCACCATATATGGTCACTACAAATTTTAGTGTCACCATTTGGTCTTGCCAATGTACTGACAACATTTATGTGTTTAATAAATAACGTGCTTAGTAAGAACCTTAATAAATTTGTGATGATGTTTATAGATGACATTCTGGTGTATTCTAAAAATGAAGAGGAGCATAAAAAACATTTGAGACTGGTACTGCAAACTTTAGGAGAACATCAATATGCAAGATTTAGTAAATGTGAGTTCTATATGGATAGAGTATAATATATGGGAGATGTTATTTCAACGTAGGCACTATTTGTTGATCCATAAAAGGTTAGGGCCATTTTGAACTGGCCCATACCTAAGGATGTGTCAAATGCCTAGTCCTTCAGGGGAATTATAGGATACTACAAAACATTCTTTGAAGGTTTCTCAAAACTATCCTATCCTATCACTTCATTACAAAAGAAAGGAACAAAATTTAAGTGGACACCCAGGTGTCAGGAAAGTTTTGACAAACTAAAACATTTGTTAACAATAGCACCTATTTTGCATATTGCATATCCAAAAAAAAGAATTCATTGTATGCACAGATGCTTGTTTGTAGGGTTTAGGTGGAGTCTTAATGTAGGATAATTTTGTAGTGGACTATGAAACTAGGAAACTAAAACCACATGAAAAGAATGATGTGGTATACGATTTAGAGTTGGTCATTGTAATACATGCCTTAAAAATGTGGAGACACTACTTGTTTAGTAAAATGTTCACATTGGTGACAGATCACATTAGCTTAAAATATTTTTTCAACCAACCAAATCTCAACACTAGACAAGCTAGGTAGATGACTTTTCTCAATGAATTTGAATTTGATATAAAACATATTCAAGGGTAAAGAAAACAAACTAGAATATTCTTTAAGTAGACATACAAATACCCTTATGTAAATTTCTGTTAGCAGTGCCACTACATATTTTATTGAACATATCAGGAATTCAATAGAGGAAGATCAAATTTATCAGAAAATTCAACAAAAAAATGCAACAAGCAGAAGTTCCGGCCTATGCTAAAAATTCAGAAAAATTGTTAACTTACATAAATAGACTGTACATTCCAAACACAAGTGCTTTAAAACAAATGATATTAAATGAGCATCATAAGAAGCCATATATTGGACACCCCGGTTACCAAAAGATGATAATTTCACTAAGAAAGGAGTTCTATTGCTCGTGTATGAAAAAGGAAGTACCAGAATATTTGTCTAAATGTTTACAGTGTCTACAGGTAAAAGTAGAACAACAATACCCAACTAGACTGTTAAATCCACTACCCATTCTCGAATGGAAATGGGAGGTGATTTCGTTAGTCTTTATTATGGGATTTCCAAGAAAAAGATGACAACATGATTCTATCATGCCAGTTGTAGATACACTAAGCAAGGAAACACACTTTATACTCGTACAATCTACATTTGGGACAACCCACATTGCAAATTTTTTTATGAAGGATATTTTTCGATTGCATGGAGCACCAAGAATGGTAATATTTGATAGGGATGCTAAATTCATTTCCAAATTTTGGAAGGTTTTGTTTGGAGGGATGGGGACTCAGCTTAATTTCGGTTCTGCCTATCACCCCCAAAACGATGGACAAAAAAAGAGGACCGATCAAATTCTAGAGTACATGTTAAGAATGTATGAACAAAATTTTCCTACAACAACAGTTAACAAGCTTCTATAAAGATGAGTCCCTTTGAAGCCTTGTATGGTAGGAAATGCCACACACCTCTTAACTAGAGTCAGCTAGAAGACATGCTAATCTTGGGACCAAATGCATTATATGAAATGGAAGAAATGGTACGAAAAATCATACAGAACATTAAAAATGCACAAGATAGACAAAAACGTTATGCTAACCAAAGAAGGACCCACAAAGAATTTAAGGTCGGAGAGCATATATGCATAAGAGTTAAACTGAGGAAAAACACCTTGAGGATGGGGACTTGTGCTAAATTAGCACCACCGTTCTGTGGGCCTTTTGAACTTTTCGACATGGTTGAACTAGTAGCATATCATCTGGCATTGCCCAACCAAATAAAAGTTTATAATGTTTTTCATGTATCTTTGTTAAAAAAATATGTCCATGATAATTCTCATATAATTTATTGGAACTTGATACAAGTGGAACCAAAGGGATATTTCCTGGAATAACCACTTCACATATTATAACGGAGAGAGATGTTGCTCCATAATTGAGCCATTGCTCAGGTTAAAGTGTACTGGAAAAAATTTACACCTGAGGAGGTCATTTGGGAAATGGAGAACAAAATGCAGGAGGGCCTTTTAACACTGTTCGAGAAGGAAGAAAATTGGACATCCAACACCGAGGATGGTGTTGAATAAAAAGGGGCGGGGGGTGGGGTATAACACCCCTCTATTTTCAATGTTAATGTTGACTATTTTTAAACATGGACTATTTTTAGATTGGATATCTAGGGAATCTATGTTTAGAATCGTGAGATGATGTGATCAATATAATTATTGTGATGTAATTAATCATTTATCATGAAGAAATAATAATGTTGGAAATTACTCAGGAAAGAAGCACTAGAGTTACAAAATTTCTTGCCATGTTGGAATACAACTATTGGTGGTTAAATTCAAGATGAATCTTCCATAAAAATCTCTTAAAAATCTCTAGGAGGAAATATTAGAAAGAAAAAAAATTGATTTAATATGATGGGAGAGAAAGATCATATTAAATCACTTAGTTGGAGAAAGATACTAAGTCTAGGTGAAATGAAGCATTGCAGGAGAAAAAAAAAGACTTTAAGGAAAAAAGAAAGAACCTTTTTCGAAAAAAACACAAAAGGCCTAGGCAAATGGGTTGGCAGACTCAAAAGTGGGACATTGCTAAAATCTGTTGGGAAGGAAACTTTAAAATAAACCACCCAGGAATCAGTGAGGTTGTTGATTCTAGTGGGAAGAAGATCTTAGCTTGGGGGAAACTGGTGGAGTTAGTTCATGGTCAGGAGGAACATGATCAGTTCCTGATTAATTTTCCAAGTCGAAATCCCAGTTAGGATTTTGGCTAGATTATTTTAATTATGATGAACTTCAATTGATAATATTGTGAGTCTGCTTATACCCTGTAACATTAGTAATAATAGAAGTTGAATAGTATTAAGTAAGTATATAATTATGTCCTTTATATGCAACATGTTTAGATGTGTAGTAATTATAAATGAGAACCTTGTTAAATAAGCATCTAGACATGATGGAGGTACCATGGATTTATTAGGAACCATTAGGTGAAGAAAATGCATAACAAAATAAATATAAATGTGCTGGTTGTAGATAGGCAAGAAAAGTAAATTGGTATATATATATATATATACTGTGGTAATGATGAGAAAACAATTTATACATGAATCTATAGGTATGGAGTGATATATCTGTATAATGAGATCATTCGATTTCTTAAAGTGAAAATAGTATTGTGTACACGCATGGGAACTCTAATATAAAGATTATGTCACATGGAAAGTGTAGTACTGAGTATAATTACATATTGAGAGAAGAATTACAACTATGTAAGTGGTTGAGTTCTTTATTTCTACACTGAGAAGTTCAATTACTTAATATTAACAAATTAAATTATGTGCACTCTTGTATTAAAAAGGGGAAGCTGTACAAACCCCCTTGAACTTGGAGAGGAGTTGATAAGATTGGAATTGAATGTAAACTCATATACTAGAAATTTTGAAATGAATCAACAAGTATTTGGTGGTGGTATCAATGGAAAAGTAGATACAAAAATTATTAGTCCACCTGCATAGTATAGTACCCAGGCAGCCTAGGAGTTGCGAAGTGTGAGCGTATATATATGGTTACTTTATAACCAACAACAAATACTAGAAAAATAAAAGAGGAGCTAATACAATCAATGCATAGTAGATTCATCCTAAGTGATTATAAAATTATGAATCTAGGAGTAATTGATAGTAGCACAAAGCCTATCTAATAACCCTTATCAAATTGGGGGTAACCCAAAAGACATGATGCTACGACATGTCTTATTTATATGATTGGACCAAAGAAAGAAAATTTGAAGTCATGTGTATCATACCGAAAAGTAAATTAGAAAAACAAATTAGACAACGATTTATTTACACATATACAATAACATATATCATATTAGAAAACAATAACATATATCATATAACAAATTAGAAAACAAGAACTTTAAGAAATGGTGAGCGAGGTTGGTTGTAGGGAAAATTCACAAACCATAGAAAAATGTGAACATGACTCAATTTAGAAAACAATTATAAAAATCATTAAAAAATGCTCATAAGCTATTATGAATTCAAATAAAAGGACCACTTCATCAATGGAAGGTAAAACCATTCACTGGAAAATTTATAACTTTGTTCCTTTTTAAAAGAAATAAGAATTTTACAGATATTCCGATGCATAGACAATCCAAAACATGCTACATACAATGAAATAAGAACCAGAGAGAATTGTACACATAATGTTCAAAAATTATGATGATAACCTATTCCACCTTAGAAGAGTCTTACATTCCAAATTTTGCAGTTTAGAGCATGTTAAATAAATAAAAAAAGAAAACTATGGGAGACCAGGTGCCTCAATACAAAAGCCATAAAAGGTTTAATTGAAAATATTCCACTAAAATTTTATATACAACTCTGTCTCGAGACTTCGGTACCGGGCCAGGGTTGAAACCCCCAAAATTTACTTTTGCCACTGCCAGCGTGAGGATCAAAATTTACAAAACATAGAGTTCAGGAAAAAAAACCAATCTTTTATCACAATATATATGGACAAATCACATTCATTATAAAGAATTTATTTATAAATATTAACAAAAAAAACATGTGGTTGGAAACTAGTTACATGACACAATCATGGGTTGATTGCAATATTTTTTAGTCATCTTCTTCATTATACATTGGTGAAATTATGCATAGTTTTTCAACTGGAAAATGTGCTTTAGTAGTTGAATATTATATGGTATAGTAGGGTTTTAATTGAAAAAATTTGAACCATCTATTTCCTCAAATATTTTTCATATTTTGCATGTGCTTTCAACTAGAAATCATATTGTTTATGTTGGAAATTATATGTATGTTGGAAATTATATGGGGCAATGTGCTAGAAATTGTATGGGGTTTTTGCGAATTTCATTTGTTGTTGTTGTTGTTGTTGTGTGTTTTTTTTTTTTTTTTTTTTATTTTTTTTTTTTTTTATCTTTATTGTTTTTGGGTGTAGTATTATGTTCTTTTCTTATGCAAACAAGCATGAATAAGTTAATGAATATTGAAGCATTTATATTTTTCACTTGAGCAGATTGAAAATTTTGACATTTCTTTCTTGAAGGTGTTGATATTGTAAAAGAGCTCCCATATGCATTGAGGATTCATCATTGATTATTATTATTTAAAAACATCATAGTATTTTATAACTAATATGTGTTGGGTCTCTAGATAAGTAAAAGATTTGGTTTGTGACTCTAACATATTATTTTTGGAAGAACATTACAGAAAGTTTCTTTTTTGTACAAGAGAAATTACAAATAATAGTAACAACAATGATTTGGAGACTCTAAAAACAAGTTAACACATAGTTATGTTGTATTTACCTATGAAAATAATGGTTCAATTTTATTTCTTAATTTTAATGACTTTTCTTCCCTTTAACTAGATTTCATTTCTAATTTTCAGAGATTTTTTTAATAAATAATTTTCTTACATCTATTTCATATCATAATTTTTTTTAAATTAACAAACATAGTTAATATTGCTCTTGCAATATGATGTATTTGCAATTTTAGTCTTTTCTCTTATTTTTTTACTTTAATTTAACTATACTTAGAATAAGCCACATATATTCGCTACTATATAACACTTGTTTTTATATTGATCGATGATGCAGGAGCATTTGACCCCCCCTTAATCAAAAGAGGAATCCAAAGTGAAGCAAGAGGAGACGTGGACCATTGGAGCAAAACCAGGGAGATTCTGTTTAAAACAGAGTAAATGATGGAATGGATAAAAGTCTTGACAAGACTTGATTTAATGTAATCTGCCATGTATTCATATATATCCATATAGCGAGCTGTAGAGAGATTTAGGGGTCATTGAGGAAATCAAGGAGAGGATTGATCAGATCCTTTCAGTGATCTGATCCAATATTCTTGTAGCAATGAACCTACACGTTCTATCTATATATCATGAGATAGATACAGATAGATAGGGAGTGACAGATAGAATTTGTGAAAACAGAGTGACGAAATTGTAAAAGAAAAGGGATTTTGCTATACCCCCTAAATCTCCTTTCATCATTTGGTATCAGAGCAGGGAAAGGGAAAGGATTTCCTACGAGAAGGAAGAAGAGTGCAAACAGAAGAGGTACAATTGTTTAAAGTATGGAGAGTTTATGGTCTTACTATCGTACAGATACCGGAAGTGGAAGGTGAGGAAAATTGTAGCAACCTAGAGTAAGGTGTGCTCAATTGGTTCTAGAGGAGAGAACCAGAAGGATGCCAAAAGACTAAGCTCAGAGGAGAAAGCTTGGTGAGGTGTCATGTAGCAGAGGAAGACTGTTACTGCAGAGGTTGGTTGCAGCTCACAGAAGATCATAAAAGCAGTTCTACTAAGAAGTGGGAAGAGTTGCTAAGGACAAGGAGAAGCATATGACTAGGAGAACATAATTTTTTGTGCCGTGGGAGTCTAATGCAGGAGCATCTAACCCCCCCTTAATCAAAAGAGGAATCCAAAGCAGAGCAAGAGGAGATGTGGACCATCGGAGCAAAACTAGGGAAATTAAGTTTAAAACAGAGTAAATGATGGAATGAATAAAAGTCTGGACAAGAATTGATTTAATGTAATCTGCCATGTATTCATATATATCCATACAACGAGCTGTAGAGAGATTTAGGGGTCGTTGAGGAAATCAAGGAGAAGATTGATCGAATCCTTTCAGTGATCTAATCCAATATTCCTGTAACAATGAACCTGGGCATTCTACACACACACACACACACACACATATATCATGAGATAGATACAGATAGATAGGGAGTGACAGATAGAATTTGTGAGAATAAAGTGACGAAATTGTAAAAGAAAGGGGATTTTGCTATACCCCCTAAATCTCCTTTCATCAGTCAATGAAGTCAAGCTATCCGAGTGTATTAAAATATTTTATATTTTATATTGTTGGATTAAACTAAATTCCCGATCACTTTTAAAAGTTACCATCTAGGTGTTGCTTGAACTTTTTTTCTTGAGAAGAAACATTTAAATCTTACAAATAGCTAACCTTTTCCTATGATCTATGTATGACATTTCACAAAAAAACATAGTTAATATTTCTCTTGCAATATGTTGTATTTGCAATTTTAGATCTTTATTATTTTCTGCTTTAATTTAACTATATTTAAACTAAGCCACAAATACTAGCTATTTTTTTTTCCCATAAGGAAAAATCATAATTTCATTAAAAAGAGGAAATTTCATTCTATAGATGTTGGTGCATATGCAGTGCATGATCATAAATCA
Source organism: Pinus taeda (assembly GCA_000404065.3). Taxonomy (NCBI): domain Eukaryota; kingdom Viridiplantae; phylum Streptophyta; class Pinopsida; order Pinales; family Pinaceae; genus Pinus; species Pinus taeda. Next base: position 82,567 of record APFE030583476.1, on the reverse strand, counting down.
TGTATAAACAGTATTGTTGCCTTTGATCCATGCAGGGGGAAACAATAATAAGAAAGAAAAACTATGAGTCATATGATAAACATATTGTTATCATGTTCAGTGACAATATTTACAATCAAAAAAGGCATGTGCCTGATAAAAAACATAACTAGAAAAATATCATGAATTAAACATGCAGTTCCATAAAAGGCCGATGATAATATTGATAGAAAGCATCCCCATTATGTTCTCTAATCATCTAGAAGCCTGGCTCCCCGATCACAGCGTCTTTGGATAGGTTGTCGGCAACTCCGTTCTGCTCCCTGTAAATATGTGAGGAAGTAAATGTGTCAAAAGATGTGATCAATCTCAACGTCTCTTCCAAGATGTGCATTAATGCATATGAAGAACATCTAGTTTTCTTGTTCAGCCAATCACAAATAATTTTAGAGTCCCCCAAAAATTGTAAATCAGTGCAGTTTTTCTCCAAGGCAAATTGTATGAGATGTTTTGCGGCAAGAAGCTCAGCTGAGTTGTTTGTGCATATGCAGAGTCCTATGAGCATGCTGTAAGAATGATGATGGGATAAGTGAAGTATAGCCCCCCTCCACAGCCTTGCTCCTGAGCTGCACTGTCAAAAAAAGCCCAAGGTTTGTTGAAGTTTATTTGTAAAGGTGAGGGATTGTGTCAATTACTGGGGGGAGGATCATTCAAAATGAGGGAGAAATCAACAATGACTTTAGTCGCCAGCACAACCAAATTTGGTGCTAATTCTTGAAAAATGATGCAGTTCCTGGCAATCCATATTGTCCAACAGATCAGAGGGGGTAGGTTCCGAAGCTTTCGAGATGAGAAAGTGATAAACCAGGTTTGCCAAGCTGCAAGTATAGAATTTCCAGCCTAGATCGCAGAGGGTCCAATGGGCTGTAGGATAAGTTTCCACAGGTTACATATTGTTGTACATTCTAAAAAGAGGTGAGAAGTGGACTCATTTTCCTGCTTGCAGATGCTGCACCAATGGGGACCATAATGTGCACGCTTGAGGAGGTTTTCGCCAGTAGGGATTTTGTTTCGGAGAATGGTCCACATTAAGAGTCTAGATATGGGTAGAGCCTTGAGTTTCCAAATATGTCTCCACCAGTCAGCAAGTAGCAGAGGCTTCCTTGGTGCTGATAATGTCAAATATCCATCTTTTGGTGTGTACCTGCCATTTTTTGAAAGTGCCCATATAATCTCATAATCACCATCAAGTATATATATGTGGGCTTTAGTGAGGGCTTGAGTGTATTCCTCCCAGTGTTGTGTCCAATTAAGAGGAATGTTTAACTGTTGTGCAGATTTCCAAGGTTGTTGAAGGAAGGTGGAATTCTCCAGGTCTACAATTTGTGATATATAAGTGATGTTCTGTTGCTGGAGATACTGTGTGAGATCCCTGGGTAGGCGGTGCATGTCCCCACATCCCACCCATGGATCAAGGCCAATGCGAACAGTGTGCCCAGATCGAATTCTTCAGGTGATACCCTCCCTAATCGAGCTCAAAGCCTTTAGAACAGCCTTCCAGATAATTGAGATGCCTGTGGTACTTTGATGGGTTCTTCTAATCCAGTCCATGATGTGCATTGGAGCAATATATTTTGCATGTGTGACCCTTGTCCATAGGCTATATGCTGATACTAATTTCCAGCCTAGTTTTGTGGCAAGTGCTAATGAGAAATCTTCTAACTTTTTTAGGCCCCAACCTCCCCATTTTTTTGGTAGATTCAGGGCCTCCCACTTTACCCAAGCAAAAATCTTGCCCTGTTTGTTCCCTTGCCAAAGAAACCTACAACAAAGGGCTTGAATTATATTGAGAATGCCTCTGGGTATCCAAGCCAAGGACATCCAATAAACTGGGGTGGCCTCTAGGACAATTTTGATTAAAGTGAGTCTTCCTGCCCGCGAAAGATATTTGAGGTACCATATATTAAGTCTTTTCTCCATCTTGGAGATGAGCCAAGTGCAGTCAACAATTTTGTATCACAGTGGCTTCAACTTGTACCCCGGATATTTTAAACCATCAACTAATTGCAGCTGAGTGAAGTGGAAACGTTGAAGTGCAAAATATATCTCATGCAGAGTACATTCAATTGTTGTTAATGTGGACTTGCTGTCATTTATGATCATACCTATTTCCACTTGGAAGAGGGTGAAATTTTCCTTGATGATACTAATATCCCCAATACTGTCGTTGATATAAACTAGGATGTCATCTACAAAGAGAAGGTGAGTCAGGATGCAACCTTCTATTATCTTTATACCCTTTAGTCTGCTTCTTTGGTGCTCTTCTTTGTTGAGATTGCTGAGACCTTCCATAACGAGCAAGAAGAGCAAAGGCGAGAGGGGCCATCCCTGTCTCAGTCCCCTTTCAGAGGTAAAAAAAGGAGATGCACTTCCATTCGCTAGAAAACTGAAAGGGATATTAGTAATGCAACTCGTGATCCTTTTAATGAATAAGTAAGGGGAACCTAAATGAGTTAACAACATTCTAATATAAAGCCAATTTACTATGTTGAATGCTTTTGATAAATCGACCTTCATAGTCATACCTTTGCCTCGCCTTGAGTGTAAAGTATGAATTACTTCCTGAGCGGTGCCTACAACTTCATGGATCTATGTGTCCTGTAGGAAAGTGAATTGCTCCAGCGAGATATGATTAGAAAGAATAGGTTTCATCCTATTTGCAATGATCTTATATATGCAGTTGCAGAGAGATATGGGATGAAATTCCTCAAATGAGTCTGGGTTTTCTTTCTTTGGTATGAGTGCAAGGAAGGTAGAGGTGATGGAGCTTTCAAGAAATCCTTTGTTCCTTGAGTCCTCGAGAATTCTGAGCAGGTCTTCCCCAATGATGTCGAAGAAGGCCAAGTAGAATTCAATCGACTAGCCATCGCGCCCTGGACTCTTATCCTTTTTGAACCACTTTAAGGTGTGTTCCAATTCCTCTAGAGAGGCTGCCTTTATTAATTCATCTCCATCCACAGGGTCCAAAAATCTGGGAAAGAGTTGTGTAACCCTGATAATTTATGCTAGGTTTGTCTCCCTGGGGGCACGATATGTACTTTTGAAGTGAGAGGAGGCAAGTTCAACAAGTTGCGGGAAATAATTTACAATCCGATCAGTGAAAGATCCCATTGATCCTAAAGATATGAAGGGTGTCTACTTGATCCCTTGTTCGTGTGGGACCCCCTATATCAGGGAAACGGGGCGCTCCATCCATCAAAGGATTAGCGAACATGCAGCGGACCTAAGACATGGAAGAACCAAGTCTTCAGCGTTAGCAGAGCATGTGGAAAAGACCAAGCATCAAGTGTGTATTGAGGAGGCCAAGGTTATTGCCAAGGTTACTTAGTTCCATCACCGTAAATTCAGGGAAGCTATTGAAATTGAAAGAAGGTCGAGCAATCTCAATAGAGATGACGACTGGAAGATCAGTAGCTGCTGGATCCCAGCCCTTTCCTCCTAGTCTTGCCTTTTCTTGCTTTCATTGGTTCCCCCTTTGTTTCGCAGATTTTTTCCTTGGAGCCTTGTCTTCTTCTTCTTCTTCTTCTTCTTTTTTTTTTTTTTCCTGTGTGTATTTATATATATAGAGAGATATAGAATATTATTATTATTACTTAATTTTTTATTATTATATTTTTTATTTTGGGTCATTAATTTTTTTTTTTTTAATTTTTTAACTATATTAAATTATTTTTATGTTATTTCAATTTTATTCTCTCGTCCAATAGCTCTAACTAATATATATAGTATATATAATATATAATATAATATATATAATATATTTATATATTATATTAATTTATTACTTTAAGTCCCATTTAAATAACAAATTATAATTTTTAATTATCAATCAATAACTTTGTAACTAACCTTCAACACTTTTTAAATTATTTTATATTCATATATTCACTTAATTTAGCTAATTTCCATGAAATCTTGACTCTAGTCCTAAAAGTCAAAACTAGTCGTTAGTCAAGATAGCCGTTGGAGTCTCTACTCAGACTATTTAACATGCTAAGCTGGATCTGTTTCTTCAACTTGTCCTGACGATGAACCACACTTGTTGGTTCGAAACGCGTCGACAAATGATTTATCTTGTGATTCACGCCGAAGTCTCTTAAACTTGATATGGATCACAAAAGCCTCAATTCAACAATCTCCCCCTGTTCATTCTGTAGCTGCCAAATGGTGTTGATCTCCTTTCTTCCATTGGCAAATTTATGATAGAATTTAGTGTTTTCATCCCCTTTAAGCATCCAGATGGCTCTGCTTCTCAGGCGCCAGGTTTCTTCCTTATCCTTAAGTATTTTTTCCCTTTCAGCATAATGAGAAACCATCCTTTCCTTATGATCTTCTGAGGTGTATATTCCTCCTAGATTATTTTCAAAAGAAGCAATTTCAGATTCAATCCTGCAGAGAGTTTGTTCCTCCTGTATTCTTTTGTTATGTGCCCAATGTTTGGACAACCTCTTAAGGTTTTTAAGATTTTGCATAAATATTCTAGTACTGTCTTCTCCTCTCCCAGGGGGGGTTTGCAATCCATAAATCAGAGACCAATTTTTTATATGAATCATCCTTGATCCAGACATAGCAGAACTTAAAGGGTCCTTTAGGTTTTGTTCCCCCCCACCTTCAATTTCCAGGTAAATGGGTAGGTGATCAGAGATCCCACCAGAACCTACCCAGTGTCTGCTTTGAAGACCCAAGTCCAACACCTTTTCTTTGACAAGGAAGCGATCAAGTCTGCGGGCCAAACTGTCTTCCTCAGTCCTGTTGTTCCTCCAAGTCGCTTGGGGTTTTGCAGAGGGGATATCAATTAGATGGTGAGTGTCCAGTTCAGATAAAAAGTAATTCGAAAGGGAGTCTTACTGTGCCCCATGACACCAGGATTCAGAATGTCCAATGGAAAAATTAAGATCACCACTCAAGATCAGGTGGTCAGTCAAGAATGAATCAGAACTTAAGAGGTCTTGCCAAAAAGTTGGTCTATTCTGGCACAGGCTGTAGACATTTAATATCCAAAATTTCATCCCCAGGTCTGTAGATCTGATGTCTGCTCCAAGATGTCCCAACCTACCCTAGTAATTAAGCATTTTTATGGTATGGGAGTTATGGCCCAAAGCTAATCCTCCCAACCTTCCAGGCGCATCAAGTCTAATAAAGATCCAACCAGGAAGCATGTTTTGGAGGGACTGTGAAATGTCTAAAATAGGTCCCAGGGTTTCTTGCAGAAAGATAATATCAAGCGGTACAATTTTTAACAAACGACGAAGAGCTAGTTTTTTATTCGGCCTAGCCAGCCCTCTACAATTGAAGGAGAAAATCTTCATGGAGGGGGGGCAGGCTGAGATTCTCTAGCTGTAAGCGTCCCTGGGATGGTAGATTGAAACCCCAAAGCAATCTCATCTTCAGTTGTACCTTGGGCTTTTGAAAGGTAGGAAGGTCGACCCCTGTGAAGTTTGGGGGCGGAGAGTGGAGTATCTCTAGCCCAAAATGATCTTGGGCTTGTCTCTTACTTCTCAAGCATGTCAAGTATCTCCTAGGAGGGGGGACTAGGAGGGAAGGAGTAATGGATGAGAGATGAGAGGGAGGATTTGAGGAGGGTGCAGGGGAGAAAATGGGGGTGAATGAAATTGCGCAGGTGAGAGAAATAGTGATAGGGGGGTCTGTGCCCAAACCCTGACCCAGATGATCATATGAAGGGTTCTTTACATGAAGATCAGAGAAAGAACTAGATAAAATGCAATCAAAATGAGATGAGCTGCAAGTGGAAATAGGGATGGTGGGAGTAATCATACCTGACGAGGGCAGGCCCTCTGATGGCAACTGAGGTCGTGACGGTGGAGGCAGCTATGTACGATTGGGAGGCCGCCCTTGCTTCTTCAGTTGTGGAGGAGCCACTGTCTCTTCTGCTGGCTGACAGGGATCTCAAATGCAGCCGGGACTTGTGTGGCCTTGGGAGCCTGACTCCTAGGCTGAGCGTCCTGTTGAGTGTGTGGATGGGAGGCGATATCCAGAGCCGTGGCCTATTTTTTATTTTTGCTCAGCAGGGGGCAGTCCTTAAAGAGGTGCCCAACCTTATGGTACATTCTGCATCGAAATGGGATGCCCTCATAGTCCAGCAATTGATGTCTGGTGTGGTTCCTCCAACGGATGTCTATGAACTCGAGAAAACCCTCTGAAAGGTCCAGATGAACCAAAATCCTGGCATATGCTAATTTCCCCGAGGTTTGGTATGAATCGTCAAATGTGAGGTAGATAACGAGGGAATTTCCAATGTGCTTGAAGACATCTTCTATCTAGAAATGCAAGGGTAAGCCGAGCAAACATACCCATATAGGACCTGCTTCAACTCTTTCCCGCTCTGGGTCGAAAAGGGGAGTCCATCTTCTAAGGAGAATGGGAGCCAGGTCAAGGTGCCAGACCGTGGACAGTACCCAGTTGGTGTGTTCCAAACAGCTGAATTGCAAAGAAAACCATCCTTTGACTAGGGTTTGTACCTTCGGAATACCCTTCAGGTTTTCTCCCCAAACCTCCGAGACCCATTGCTGTAATTTTGCCACACTGTAGTGTCTACCGCGCACCCGTCCGACCAAGACCTTCTCTGCTATGTCCGTGGCATCCAATAATTTTATATCTTTTGCAAAGTTGAGGGTGCCGCACAGGCTCGTATCTTTGGATCCCTTTTCTTCCTTGAAGGCCAAGTAACCCCAACGGTCAACGCTTTATGTGTCGAGGAGGGATGTGAGGGTCTCGATGATGGAGAAACCCTAGAGTTTTCAGTCACCTCATGTGGGATGGTTGCAAATACGCCAGAAATAGGTCCAATGCCTGTGAAATGCCCCTGAGAGGGAGCCGAGGAGGTCTGCGGAGTAGTGGGACTGAGTCGAAAATTGCTGAGCCCTGGGGGAAATCAGGGGGAAAAGGGCTAGTCATCGCTGAAGAAGGGTTTTGAGTAATAACAGCACTAAGGGTTGGGTAGACAGGTTTAGGTAGAGGGGCAATAAGAGCCAGGGAGCATAGCGAGAGAGGTGTGAGATGAACTCAAGGGGGAGGCCGCTTCTTCACGGAGAGAGACCGGTGAAATGCGAGGGCGAGATAACGGTGGGAGGGCTTCTATCTTGTCAGTGAGGTCAGACATGAAAGGGAAAAAACTGGCAGTAGTGGTCCTGGTGGGTGTCCATATGGGAACATCCTCCGAAGGGTCTGGAAAGTCACCCAAGTCATCCATGACAGTCAGAAAATGTTATGACAACTACCAGAAGAGGACAACAACACTACAAAAAACTGTGGAGGTTAGTAACCGAGAAAAACAGTAAACCTGTGAGGTAGAGGGATACCGCAACAGCTAGAGACGGTCAAAACGGTTAACCGGGGACAGTAACGCTGGGGGGAGCTTGGTTTGTTCGCAGGTTACAGTGGTAGGTGCAGTCGGGCTTCAATGGATGAGTGCCGCCAGCGGTCATGGCATCGAACCCCAAGATCGCCCATCGAGCTCCAAACCCTAATCTCTCTCTCTGGTTCTTCGAAAGAAATTCTTGAGGAAATATTAGCTACTATATAACACTTATTTTATATTGACCGATGAAGTCAAACTATCCCAGTATATTAAAATATTTTATATTTTATATTGTTAGATTAAACTAAATTCTCGATTACTTTTAAAAATTCACCATCCAAATGTTGCTTGAACTTTCTTTCTTGAGAAAAAGCATTTAAAAATTGCGAATAGATTACATTTTCCTATGATCTATGTATGACATTTCAAATGGTTAGTGAATCATATCACGGTGTAATGGTGAATGTGTAATTGTAATTTAACAAATGCATTTATTATTTATTTGAAAAACACTACTAAAACATTTGTTGTATGAAGATTTAAAGATTTTTAATATGCAATTATTTATTTCACTATATTAAATAAAATAAATATATGAAAATAATAATTTAAATTAAATTTAAAGGTGGAATATATACATTTTAATAATTTTTTCTTTTCTTTTGAATTATAGCAAATTTGTATTTGGAATAATGTTTTTTTTTATGAAATCTTATGGTTACCACTTTAATATTAATATCCAACTATCCACAAGTTAGATATAATAATAAAACATAACTTAGTAAAAGCCAAGACATCACACGAGTGAGGTGCCTACGACATTTTTACAGACTTTCATAATAAAATCATAATATTATTCCTTATTCCACATAAAACTTCTATATCACTTTAATATATATCTTAATTAAAGCCTTAAAATTAAATTATTTTTATTATAAAATTTAATAAATTTAAATTACAATGTTCCATATTTAAATATTTAAAGATTCCTTAAAAGATGATATTTTATATTTAAGGATTCCTTAAAATTCATCTTTTAGGAGTGAATGGTTAGTTCCTTGCTTTCTTTTATTGACTAAATAACCATCAGTTGCAACTTACACAACACTATGATCATGAGATGGGTTCAATGTATAAATGGATACATGCATATAGTCAATTATTTGAAAGGGTAATTGAAAGGGTAATGGTAAAGTGAGGGGTAAGGTTTATATCTTTATAAATGTATATAAACTCTCTTTATCTATATGGTAAATTATTTTAAAGGGTGATGTTAGAGTAAGTAAATTACTTTAAATGGTGATGTTAAAGTAAGGAGTAAGGTTTATCTATATATAAAAATTAAAGCTTGCACTTATAAAAGGAGAGTTACAAATTAAAGGAAATTGTAGAGGTGTTGGCCCTTATGAGATCACAACATATATTATTTGCGAGTGGGACAATTATTAGAAAACATCCAAAAGCAACAGAAATATTAAGTGGGTCGGTTGCCATGAATATTAATTTATAAAACAGAAATATTAAGTGGGTCGGTTGCCATGAATATTAATTTATAAAACATCATTATAATAGTTCATTGGGATCCATGAACGTTGATTTGCTTAGGTTAAGGAGTGTGAGTTTGATATTAATTTTGAGGTTTAAAATATTAAGTGGGTCGGTTGCCATGAATCTTAATTTATAAAACATCATTATAATAGTTCATTGGGATCCATGAACGTTGTTTTGCTTAGGTTAAGGAGTGTGAGTTTGATATTAGTTTTGACGTTTAAAATGTTAACTTTTGTATTGATACTAATTTGCATCTAGGAACATGGTCAGTGCATGTTTATTACTTATAAACATTGTAACTATGTAACTATGTTGTTGTTTTTTGTTTTTTGTTTTTTTTTTTTCGATGGTGGCAAAATTTATCAAATTTAGGTGTCAAACCAACAGTGAGGATAGTCATTTCTCGCTGCACTCCACGAATGTCGGTTTGACTCATCATTGTTATCAAGGAAAACCACACCACTTGTAATAGCCCATTGGTGGTCCGTAAGGGAGCAGGCTTTCACTCCTGCCAGATGCCTCTAGGTCTTGGGCCGTTAACCTGTTTCCTTACATCCGAGGAAGACGAGCTCTTAGCCAAACAAAAATAGTTTTATGGCATACTCCAGGCTGAACATTGTCACTATGTTATTATATATATTCATATATAAATTAGGTTTGTGAGGGATTATTTGATTTTATATTTATTACTTTGTATTGATTGGGATTTTCGTAAATTTTATAAATCCATAATTTTATGTAATCATCCAATGATTTTAAACAGTATTAATGTCATTTCTTATTCCATGAAAAGTTTCATTCCCAAAATTCATATTGATTAACATTTTGCCAACCAATATCTACCGACTTGTTGTGTGTAGTTCAAGCGGAATATCAAACGCTTACTAGCTAGTTCACTCCACATCACTAATTCCAAGGTGCTTGAAGTTGCAATTCAAGCACCTGTTAGTTGATTATGTAATCAAAGGATTGACAATATGTGAGACCTGCTAAGTGCATAACTAACAAAAGTAGTCCCAACCACTTACCTAGCAACAAAAGTGACCATCCCATTTATTCAACACCAACCTCAACTATCAACCAAATCTCTTGAAGCATTTTCATCCAAGGGAATCTAGTTCTTCATTGAGAATAAATAATGCTTATGTTGATTTTTGCATTACTATTTTAGATTGTATAATTATATAAGCGAATATGCTAATTCGTAGTCTTTTATGTTTTTTTATGTTAACATATTTAATTTTGCTTTTGACTGGGTATTTGTTTGTCTTGACCAAATACTTTATGACTCTTATTCATAGTTTAACATTAGCAATTCAATTTTTATTATGTTTTTATTATTATTTAAATTTATTTATTAGTAAGGGTGATTGGTTGAGGTCTTATTATGGGTAATTAGTAACTTCCATTTTCATTAGCTACTATTTTTTTGTCTTTAGTTTATTTTTTATTTTATTTATTTTATTATTATTTTTTCTATTATTTCTATTTTCATGAATTATAAAATTTTCACATATTTTCATTTTAAGGTGACTTATTATTTTTTTTTTCGAAGAAAAAATCTGTAACCTTTTATTAAAAATGAAAAGTTACAATTGCAGATGCATAATGCATTTCCATAAGCTGCCCAAAGGGCTCGAGTGTCATGGCACCCTTCGCAACGTTACAAAAACTAACATGCAGAAAAAGATGAGAAAAGAAGAAAGAGAGAGAGGAGAGGGGTGAAAGTAAAAGAAAAACTGAAACATATATGAGTAAGACTCACGCTTCAGGTTTTCCTTCCTTTTTTCTTTTCGACCTTGCGCCACTCTCCTTGAGTGGGCTCGATCGATGCTATGACTAGCTGTGTTTCTGTTTTCTGTGTGCTTAATTCCTTGTCTGAATCTGATGTGTCTGATTGATGGTGCCGCTTTATCCCTCCCATGATCTGGTCATCAGTACTCTTCTCTGCCTGATTTGGGTAAAGCTGTGATGCCTTGTTATCTGGTGTGGTTCCCTTCTGATTTCCCATTTCTTGGGAGACCTCCACTTTCTCTGTGGTGGTATCTTCCTCTTCGGCTTCTGATTCTTCATCTTCTAAGACCGGAGGGGAAAAATGCCATCCTTTCTTCTGTTTTCCTTTCTGCTTCCTTTTGCTGTTTACTTTTTTAGCTTCTGGACATGTGCTTTGCAGGTGCCCTGTTTGTCTACAGAGTCTGCACCTAAAAGCAGTATTTTCGTAATCTAATACTTGCAACCAGTTTTGTTGTTTGTAGATCAGCCTTATATTGTCCGGTAGCCCTTTACTTAGATCCACTTCCACACAAATTCGTGCAAAAGTGAAAATCCTTTCATCGATCCTTTTCGTATCAGTTTTAATGTATTTCCCTATGCTGTTCCCAATTCCTTCTAATACTTGTTCGCTCCAGAAATGTAGGGGAAGGTTGTGTAAACGGACCCAGACCGGCATTTTGGAGACTGTCATTTTGTTTGGATCGAAGTCTATAAACCATGGGGTCATGAACAGCCCCGCCGTTCCCCAAAACCAAGGCCCATCATTGATGATTGTATCTCTGGCTTCCCTGGATGCAAATCTGACTATAAAGAACCCTTTAGAGCATAAGTGTATCTCGCATTCCATGGTCCAATTGACAAAGATCCAGTGAAATAGCTTCATTGGTGTTGGCCAAAAGCTGTTAAATCGGCATATTAGGGCCTGCGATTCATATGTCTCAACAGAGTTATCCAACCCTGTGGAGTCGAGGTTAAGGGTTGGAGTTTGCCCTAGCTGGTCTACTATGTATGGCCGGGGTGTGTTTCCGCCTTGATCTGGGGAGGAACCCGCTTCTCTGTTGCCTTGGAGAATATTTTTATATGATGGGGCTCCTTTAGATTTATGCTGGGGTGCTGATTTCCCCTTTTCCCCTCCTGTGCTGCTTGGCTGTCCCTGGGATGGAGCCCCTCCTCTCAGCCTGAGGTTCAAGGCAATGGTTTCTCCTGGGCTAATCTCGTAGCTTCCCAGGGTTCTGTTGTCCTGGAGAGACCACCTGCCACTGACTAAGTGTTGGATCTGGCCAAGATAGCCAGTCAGAGCACAGATTTCCTGTTTTAACAGCGAAACATAGCTATCTCCACTTACCCAGATTAAGATAGATTTCTTTTCAGAGGTTTTAATGAAAATCTGGAAACGATTATTGGTTACCTGTTGACTGCTGTTTATCTGAGCTCTTCCTGAGCCGATGTCTGTGCTGGTTGCCTGATGGTCCAGCTGTGTGTGTTCTTCCAGGTCGTGCCTCTTATTGGGTCGTTCTGCCTTCAGGGAAGCGTGCCCTTCGCTCATTTGATGTCTAATTCGGCCGATCTGATTCCTAAGTTCTGAATAGACTTGTAAACTGCTCAGATCTATTAGATCCAGCCTGGATCTGTGAGGTTTGAGCCGAGCATTTGTGAGGTGGGTTGGATCTGCTACCTGCATTCCCCCATCTTTACATGAAAGGTATGTCAATGGGGCGGTTGGTCTGAAGACCGGCCTACAGGCAAGATCTGCGTAGATCGGCCCAAGCCCTAACGATTCTCCGCCCCCGAGTAGGCTTTTGAGCGAAAAAGGAAAAATTGTTTTCCGATCTCTGTCCTCGCTCAGCTTCCCGGTCTCTTCCTTCCGATCTGCCTTTGTTTTGTTCAAACCTTCCAGTATTACTACTGTACCTAGAGCAGCGTGATCTTTCCTGGCGCTGGACTGAGTGAAAGCGACCTTGCAGGTTATTCGAAGGGGTTTCGGGGGTTTCGTCACCACGCGATTGTGGCCAGTTCTGCGAAGGCCAGAGACTATGGCCGTCCCTTCTGCTTCGCCTCCAACATTTACCCAAACGTTAGCCCCAATTCCGGCACAGGGAAAGCTCGCTGCCATCGCCATCTCCTCCTGCTCCCTCCTCTGTCAAATTATTAATTTTTCTGACTTATTATTATATTAAAAGCACATTTTAATAAATTTAATTATAAACAATTATATATATTAATAAAAATAAAATACACACATAGAGATATATGTATGTTAATATAAACAATATTAGTTAATCACATTTCTTAATTTTTTGGTGATGGCATTCAATAATACAATATTTTATTAGTTGTTTTATTTTTGTGATGAAATCTTTGTTTTTGTTATTTTTTGTTTAATTAAGCTACGATGCAGGTACTAGCTACTATGTAGCACTTGTTAATAGACTTAGTATATGATTTAAATAAAAACTAGTAAATTGCACGGAATACTTAGAGTACGACCCAACTATACCTATATGTAAATAAATTATTAAATTGTAGTTGCTTCGTATGTTGCTTACTCCATTGGTCTTTGATCATGCTCTGCCTTTGTCGGCACTAATTCAATATATTCTAATATTTTTTCAAGTTTTCTATAAAAAATAGCTTAAAGATGTTATTTTCATGGAGTAGCTAATGCACTTCCCATAAGTGATTTGTTGGTGTACTATAACAAAGTTAGAAGGGTAGATGTACCTTGGGATAGAGCTTCACTCGAGTTTTCTTCAGTGCTCATCGACCCTCACTAAGTCACAAGTTATTGGTATATCTAGCTTGTAAGATGTTGGATATACTCTTGGGTTGTAGTAGGAGCCTAGTCTAGATCACTCCAATAGGTTATTGATTCCTATGCTTAAAAACAAACAAATAAATAGCGAGTGTTAATCATCAACTTTGAATAACATAGTTACTGATCAATCGAGAAAATTACCTAATACCCATTTTTTTGAGGTAGAAAAAAATCACTTGATTTTGAAAAATGGTGATTCAGAGTACACCTTTCTATTTGGAGCATATTTTGGGAACTTTAATTTTTTTTATGTATCAAGTATGAACATTTTTTTTTAAATGTTAGTGATTTTGATGCCGATTTTGAAAAGTGTTGATGAAGCATCAACGCATTTTTTTAGAGGGCTTATTTTTTACACTTTCAATTTGTTTATGCATCAAGTATGAACAATTTTTTTTTTTTTGTTACTGAATTTTATCTTGATTTTGAAAACTGTTGATGAGCATCAACCATTTTTGTTTCGATCGTTTATTTTTTACACTTTAAATTTTCTAATGTATTAAGTGTGGATTTTATTTATTTATTATTATTTTTTAATGTTGGTGATTTTCATGTTGGTAAAAAGAAAAACATGACAAAAAAAAACTCAAATTATATCTATATATATATATAAAAAATAATCCAAAATTAACTTGTAAAAATAAAAAATTAACAAAAAAAACACAAAAAATAAAATAAAAATATCAAATAAATAAATGAATATATATATATATATATATATGAGAGAAAATGAACCATGGTCAACCATGTTTATTTTACTGTATATAATATTTATCATAAGGTTTATATACCTTGGTCTATAATATTTATCTTAGGGTTATATCATAGGATTTTCTCAATATGAAATCAATAATGGTCAACATTGGTAAAAAATGGTTGTCTATTGTCAATTATGGTCAAACATTGCATTGTGACAAACACTGTCTCAATATCAAAATCAATCGTGTTCAACCATGTTTTATTTAGGGTTTTACAATATTTATATTAGGGTTTATATACCTTGGGTTTATAATATTAATCACTTGGGTTTAATATTATTCCATTGGGTTACCCGGATGCGGGTGCCTTAACTAGCAATCAATAAGTGTTTAATATGCGGCGTGCGCAGCCGGCAGCTGGCACGCATTCAAGGCGGGATAAGGCACCGGAGGTAATGCTCCATTACTCCCTTCTGCAGGTAATTTATTATCCTTTATCGCTGGTTCGAGCCGACATTACAAGGTTGGAAGTTAATAGGATGGAGCGCCGGTTTGGGTTCTTATTCGATTCGGCTCCGCTCAGAAATTCAGCAGGAAGGTCAGGTTATGTGCAGCGCGTTTCCATGTGCTCTGGTTCTCTTCGGCTTGGCCGCGGTGGTTGTCCTGGGTGGTCCTGCTCTCAGGGGCAACCTGGGACTCAGAACTATCCTATAGTGTTCACCATATGCAACTCTTTTTCTTTGCTCTGTGCAACTGTAGAATGTCCCAAGTTGCAGGTTGATCTGTGGGTCTGGCTTCTCAGGCCAATCTCTGGCAGTTGCCTAGTTCGAATTTCGATTTTAGCCTCGGGGATTCGGGTCTGGGTGGGAAATTGGGTCATCTTGGTTGTGGCGGGTCATCGTCCATTAGTCTGGGATTCATTCTCTTCTGCAGGGGCTCTCTTCTGGGTACTTTCAAGCCTTCATTTGTTTATCCGATACCCTTACCCTCCAAGCCTGTTTCTTGGGCCGTTTAGTCTGAACATGGCGCTCCGTAAGCAAGGAATTCCTAGACGCGGGAGCAATTTTGGTTCTCGGGGAAGGCAGGGAGGGCGGGGAAGCCCTGAACATCACCGCATCTCTCCGCTTGCCATGGCAGCGCCTTCCTCACCGACCTCAGTCGAGTCTGGTCCTTCCCTCAATAGCTTGTTGCATTCTGCCCGTTTTAAATTCAAAAGCCGGCTTAACAAACCGCTTATCTCTGCCTTGGTCACTATCATCTTCTCGGAGGAAGAAGATGACCCAGCTAGCTCAGCAGCAGCCTCAACAGATCAATCGCCCTCTAAGTCCGCCAATTCGTCTCAGAGAAGATTGGTGGAGGATCATTTAGAAGTTTCAGCGGAGGTGCAGGAACATGAGGGTCATGAGGAGGACAATCTTCAGCAGAGCTCTCCTCAGGAGCATATAATTGACTCTCAGCCAGTGAAGGAATATGCAAATATCCTACACCTCAGGCCTCCTCCGGATGGCTCTCTGTTGGAAGTCAAGGACGGGGTGATGGTAACCTGGGAGCGTGCCCCGGACAAGGTCGAAGAGCATGACACTGAAGATTCCAAGTAAGTTTCAATCTTTTTTCTTGAAGCCTCAGGAACGCAATTCAGTTTTGCAGCTCAAGAATTCGCGGCTAAATACCAGGCAGCTCGGTACTGCGCATTTCCAGTTTGGCGCCTTTCAAACGCAGGATCTTTCTCTTGGACCTCCAATTTTGTTAACTCACAAAATACAATTCTCAGTTTTATGTTGTTTAGTTTTGAAATATAGAGGTCTGAGTATATTTTTGCAGGCTCTGATCAATATTGTAAGCAATTTTTGCAAAAATATTTTTACAGAGGGATGGCTATGGCTCCCACAGAGGTTTGATCCTCTCTGTATATATTTTTTTCTCTTTTAATATAAATAGCATAGTCTTTACTCAATAATATATATATATATATATATATATATTATATATATATATATATATATATATATATATATATATATATATATATATATATCATCTATCTATATATATTTTTATATATATATATATTATTCCATTGGGTTTATAATCAGTTGAGATTTTAGAATTAATTGCTTGGGTTTATTATTCCTTTGGGTTTAAATAATATCAATATTTTGGGTTTATTAATCTAAAGGTTCATATTATTAGGGCATAATATTATTCATAGGGTTTAATCTTGGGGTTTAATCATCGTCAACCATGGTCAACCATGGCCCAATGTCACATTGTGACAAAGATTGTCTCAATATGAAAATCAACCATGGTCAACAATTGTCAACTAGGGTCCGACGTCGCATTGTGAGGAAGATTGTCTCAATATGAAAATCAATCATGGCCAACCATGGTCTAACGTCGCATTGTGACAAAGATTGTATCAATATGAATTAAACCATGGTAAACCATTTTATTTTACCATTTATAATATTTATTACAAGGCTTATATACCTTGGTTTATAATATTTATCTTAGGGTTTATCATAGGATTTTCTCAATATGAAAATCAATCATGGCCAATTATGGTCAACATTAGTCAAACATGGTCTACCATTGTCAATTATGGTCAATCATGGTTAACCATGGTCAACAATGGTCCAACATCACATTGTGACATAGGACCATTGGTCATTCATGGTCAACCATGTTCCAACATCACATTGTGACAATGATTGTCTCATTATGAAAATTAACCATGATCAACCATTGTCAACCATCGTCAACCATGGTCAATCATGGTCAATCATGGTCCAATGTCACATTGTGAAAAATATTATCTCAATATGGAAATCAATCATGGTCAACCATAGTCCAACGTCGCATTTTAACAAAGATTGTCTCAATATGAAAAGAAAACATGGTCAACCAAGGCCAATGTCACATTGTGACAAAGATTGTGTCAATATGAAAATCAATCATGGTAAATTTTGGTCAACCATGTTTATTTTAGGGTTTATATATCTTCGGTTTAATATTAATCTCTTGGGTTTAATATTATTCCATTTGTTTTATAATCCCTTGGGGTTATCATATTGATCCCTTTGGTTTAAAATACCAATTCCTTGGGTCTATGGTCGACCATGGTCCAATGTCCATTATGAGAAAGATTGTGGCAATATGAAAATCAATCATGGTAAATCATCGTCAGTCTTGCTCAACCATGGTCACATTGTGACAAAGATGGTCTCATGGTCCAACATCACATTCTGATAACTACGACACATTATGGTCAACGATTATCAAACGTCGCATTATTACAAAGATTATGTTAATATGAAAATCAACCATGGTAAATCATGGTTAACCATTTTTAGCTTAGGGTTTATAATATTTATCTTAGGGTTTATATACCTTGGGTTTATAATATTAATTCCTTGGGTTTATAATCCCTTGGGTTTTTAGTGTTAATCCCTCCAACTTATTATTCCCTTATGTTTATAATATCGACCCCTTGGGTTTATTAAACTAAGGGTTCATATTCATAGGGTATAATGTTATTCATAGGGTTTATAATATGAATCCTTGGTTTTAACATAAACCCCTTGGGCTTATAATTATGGTCAACCATGGTCCAACATCACACTATGACAAAGATTGTCTCAATGGATTACCATTGTCAACCATCATCAACCATGGCGAATCATGGTTGACCATGGTCCAACTTCACATTGTGACAAACATTGTCTCAATATGAAAATCAACCATGGTCAACCATGGTTAATCATAGACAATTATGGTCAACCATGATCAACCATGGTCCCACGTCACATTGTGAGAAAAATTGTCTCAATATGAAAATCAATCATGGTCAACTCCACATTAATAAAAATCAATATTAATAATCCCTTGGGTCTATTAATTGGGATTATGTTAATATGAAAATAAATCATGGTCAAACATGATCCAACGTCGCATTGTGACAAAGATTATGTCAATGTGAAAATCAACCATGGTCAACCGTGGTTAAGCATATTTATTTAAAGTTTATAATATTTATCAACCGTGGTTAAGCATATTTATTTAAAGTTTATAATATTTATCTTAGGGTTTATAAACCTTGGGTTTATAATACTAACGTGTTGGGTTTAATATTATTCCATTGAGTTTATAATCCCTTGGGTTTATTAATTTAAGGGTTCATATTCTTAGGGTATACTATTATTCATAAGGTTTATAATATTAATCCTTGGGTTTAAAATAAATCTCTTAGGTTTATAATCATGGTCAACCATGGTCCAACATCACATTGTAGCAAATATTGTCCCAATATGAAAATGAACCATGGACAACCATTGTCAACCATCGTCAACCATGATCAATCATGGTCAACCATGGTCCAATGTCACATTGTGACAACCATGGTCTACCATGGTTAACAATGGCCCAACGTCACAATGTTACAAAGATTGTGTCAATATAAAAATCAACCATGGTAAATCATGGTTAACCATGTTTATTTTATGGTTTATAATATTTATCTTATGGTTTGTATACCTTGCGTTTATAACATTAACCCCTTATGTTTAATATTATTACCTTGGGTTTAAAATCCCTTGGCTTTATAATATCGATCCCTTGGGTTTATTGATCTAAGGGTTCATATTCCTAGGGTATAATATTACTCATAGTTTATAATATTAATCCTTGAGTTTAATATAGATGCCTTGCATTTATAATCAAGGGAAACCATGGTCCAACATCACATTGTGTCAAAGATCTTTTGAATATGAAAATGAACCATAGACAACCATCGTCAACCATCATCAATCATGGTCAACCATGGTCCAATGTCACATTGTGACAAATATTGTCTCAATATGGAAATCAATCATGGTCAACCATGGTCCAATGTCGCATTTTGATAAATATTATCTCAATATGAAAATCAATCATCGTCAACCATGTCCAATGTCACATTATGACAAATATTGCGTGAATATGAAAATAAACCATGGCCAACCATGGTCAACCACATTAATCCCTTGGGTTCAATAGTATTCCTTTGGGTTTAAAATCCCTTGTGCTTTTACTATTAATCCCTTGGGTTTATAATATTGATCCCTTGGGTTTACTAATCTAAGGGTTCATATTCCTAGGGCATAATATTACCCATAAGGTTTATAATACTAATCCTTGGGTTTAATATAAATCCCTTGGGTTTTTAATCAAGGTCAACTATGGTCTAACGTCACATTGTAGAAAAGATTGCCTGAATATGAAAACGAACCATGGATAACCATTGTCAACCATTGCCAATCATGGTTAATCATCATCAACCATGGTCCAATGTCACATTATAACAAAGATTGTCCCAATATGGAAATCAATCATGGTCAACCATGGTCCAACATCGCATTTTGACGAAAATTGTCTCAATATGAAAATCCATCATCGTTAACCATGGTCCAACATCGCATTATGACAAAGATTGTGTGAATATGAAAATCAACCATGGTCAACCATGTTTATTTTAGGCTTTATAATATTTATCTTAGGTTTTACATATACATTGGTTTTATAATATCAATCTCTTGGGTTTAGTATCATTCAAGGGATTAATATTATTCCATTGGGTTTATATTCCCTTGAGGTTTTAGTAGTAATCTCTTTGGTTTATAATATCAATCTCTTGGGTTTATGGTCAACCATGGTCCAACGTCACATTGTGAGAAAGATTGTCTCAATATGAAAATCAATCATGGTCAATCGTGGTCAACCATGGTCAACCATGATCCAACATCACATTGTTACAATGTGTCAATACAAAAATCAACTATTGTAAACCATGGTCAACGATGTTCATTTCAAAGTTTATAATATTTATCTTAGTGTTTAATAATTAATTATAATTAATATTAATTAAATTACCAATATAATTATCATATAATCATAATCATAATTATAATCATAATTATTGTTAATATATTATATATATTTTAAATTTTATATAACAATTTTTTATTATTATTATGGTTATTGTTATATTATCCATATGAATTATGAGTTTTAAGTTTTTAGATAATAAGTTTTTTATATGATTATTGTTATATATTTATTAATATGAATTATAATATTAATATTAAATCGATATTATTAAACATTTATCGATATATTTAAATCAATATGATTATATATGTTATTGATATTTATTAATATAGTTATGCTAGTATATTTCATTTGATAAAAAAAAAACTTTAATATTTTCATTAGGATAAAAAATAATTTTTTAACAATTTCTTATTATACGTTTAAAAATACGATTTATCCATAGGAAAGGTATGATGTAGGCTACGATGCATATAATCAATCATTATATTTTATTTCATTATTCGAATTTCTTTTGTATTTTTTTTTAATTGTTAAAAGCATGTTTTGAATTTATATAATATGCATCATTTAAAATTTTATAATAGATCTATATCGTGATAGAAATGTGTTTTAAATTAGACTGAGCTCGCACTCAGTCTTATAACAGTTAGCTTAAGTGGTTTACAGTAAATTGTGAAGTATTTTAATATTGTTGATCTCTTTAATGTTTTTATCTAAATTTTATAATCAAAGTCAATGGCTATATACAGAAATATTATGAATTTCTCATAACCATTTGTTTATCCTAAAGACATCATATGGATTTTTACGATGCATAATTAGTCATGTTTTTATAATCAGTGTAGATCCAGCTTAAATACGGATCCAACATGAGCCAAGAGGGATCTAATTTCTTCACATTAAATTATTTTATAAGTTGATATTCTTTAAATGTTTGGTATGGTCATTTTTTTTTTAGATTTTTAAAAATTTTTGTTTGGGCCAAGATAAGCAAAATTTCAACTTTGATGATAGACAGACAACATTACATATCATATTGGGCTGTAGAATAAGCCTCTCAACTCAATTATATGTATAAATTAAATTTCATCACAAAATTTTATTAAAAAAATAATAATAATTTAAACACCTACATAAAAAGATAAACTCTATCAGAAAAATGATAATTTAAACTAAACAGATAAACTATATCAATAAATTTATTGACAATGTCTTCTATATATATATATTGAAAAAGATCTATTGATTTTCAACAATTTATTTTTTTTAAAGTATAATCTTCATAACCAAATCCTCATTAAATTCAATTCGCATTGAAGAAACATTAAATTCAATTCGCATTGAAGAAACATTAACATATTAAATAGATTTAAATTTATTCAAAGAATATAATATCAAAATTTGTAAAATTTACAATTAAGTAAACATCAAATATATATATATAACTTAATTTATTGTTTTGTTCCAATTATTTCTATATTGTTTTATATATAAAATATTTTTAATAACTAAATGTTTATCTAACTTATTAATTACATTGAAATTTAGAATGGAGAGATGTTGTAGTGTTCGTAAATGATGTAAATATTTAAATATCGCCTTAATTAAAAAATATAAAAAGGTTAAAGTAATATAGAACCAAAGTACATAGGAAATGTTGTAGTGTTAGTAAATAAATGTAAACATTTAAATGTTTTCTCAATTAATAACAAAAACTAAAATAAAAATAATAAAATAATAAGATTGAATTTGTTATATTGTAATTTTATTTTTATTTTTAAAATTCATAAAAAAGAAAATCATAACATTCAATGACATTAAAATATATAACATAAAAATAGTAGCTAGATCCATTTTACCATATAAATTAAAATAATGATTTTGAAACAACATTTAATTTTGATTAATAAGCACATAAAAAAATTAGTACTTACAATAAACTTGAAATATAACAAGATTTTAAACTATGGATATTCACTCTCACTTTACCATCGAGATTATTAACTTGTAAATAAGCTTTGTAACTATATCATGGACATATAAATAGTATCTATAATTTAATATCCATTTTACCATATAAATTAGAATAATGATTATGTAACCATATTTAAATTTAATTAATAAGCACATAAAAACTCAATACTTGCAATAAAATTGAAATATAACAAGATTTTAAACCATATATATTTGCCCTCACTTTACCATGAACATTATTAACTTGTAAATAGATTTTCTTACAATACGAGGGGCCAATACCATGACTTATCATTACAACATGCCCAAAAATTGTAGCTCATTTCACAATTAAAATATTTTATAAATATTTTATTGCAATTTAATTTTATAGCATTTTTTAATTAAATCTAAAAGCAAAAAGGTTATAGTTTCTTTTGAGATATATGTAAACCCTCTATCCTCGCTACTACCAAAAATAATCCATGCATATTCCATAGAGATTAAATCAAGGTTTTCATAAAATTCAAAATGATAATACTTTTATATATAGGGATGTGAAATTTATATAACAAAAAACATATGATTAAGAGCCATCATAGATCTATTTGATGTAAGGATTTACCAAGCGATGGGGTATCAAATCTCTTTAGGTGTGAACCTTTCCTCAGGTTTTACACTCAAAAATAAATTTACATCTTGAGAAATTGAATCCCACTTGGCACTTGGTAAAACTTAGAAATAATGGAGAAAGTTTTTATATTTTTTCAATTACATGTTTATTTAGGATTTAGTTCCTATTATTTGGGTATTTATTTGATTTGTCTAACTAAATGTACTCCTGTAAATTTGTATTGATTTCTTTGATCATTAATGTGAGAGAGTGTTGTGGTAGCCTCAGGGGCTCCTCACATGAGGTCTACGAAGTTACATTCAATTGGTTTGTCTTCCTAATTTTGAGTTGGTATTCAAGCACCAAGGTTGAGTTGACTGACGCAGTGAGCCTTTGTGGTTGAGAGAGATTGGTGAGCATGGATCCTCCTATGTTAGTGATTGCAGGTGTTAAGTCTATTGGTAGAGTCAATATATACCATATTTGTGCGTGGAGAAGTGTGATCACATTGGAAGGATGCATTGCTTGTTTGAGGATCGAGTCACTATCCTACACGGAGTAGAGCGTAGTGGATCTTGGTGTGTACCAGTGGAGGCGAGCTGAGTTGTGATTTGTTAGGCAAAGAAAGGTCAAAGCTGAACTATGCACCCTCAATCAATTGTAAAATGCATAGATTTGACATATTGCGTACATTTTATTAAGAAAAAGTGAGATATTTGAGCAGACTCAGTTAAGGAAAAATGCAGAGATTGCACAACTTTTATGAAGAAAAAGTGAGCAGATTTGTGCAACTTTTATTAAAGAAAAGTGTGCATATCTCGACAAACTTAATAAAATTTTGCTTATGTGCACTATGTTTGAGGTAAGAGTGCGCGAATCCATATTTTTTAGAACTTATAAATTGATTAAGCTTCATTTATTTTTTGTTTCAAGATGTTGAGCCTTTCTCTAGATTTAATTTGAGCGAAGCATGGAACCCTAGCTTGGTCATTGTTGGAGTCATGGATTTGTCGATGAGATATTCATGGAACTACTGGAGGTGCTCATTGTAGAAATTCTTACCGTAGATCAATAGGTTATGCAATAGACTAAAGCAAAATACAAGATATACTTCTATAATAAACTTTGCGGAAGCTTAATCAATTTGGGCATGATCAATGAGAACAAATATAACTGAGAATGAGAAATCAATCACACATAACACAGAAGAAATAACTCGAGGAAAGCCACGACCTAAAACCCCAATCTCTATATTATCATACAAGTGGAAATCTTGTTCAAGTTACAAAAGGAATCAAATCTCAAGCTATCCTGCTCTCTTTGCAATCAAACAATACTGCTCATAGATAGTCAAATGCTTCTCCAAACCTTCTCCTTTGCCCTCCAAGCCTCCTATTTCCTTGCAAAGTTTCCTTGGGGTCCAGTGCTGCTACCTATGTGAATTGGCCTCTTCACACACTCACTAACCTCTAATGTAACTGCGCAATCCTGAAGGAGATAAATCCTTCTACATGGATGAGTTTCCTTTATAAGAAAAATCCATCCAGCTGATATTACACTATCCCTCCTCTGATCTCAACTAGGTCTCTGTCTGAACTGACATGCACGAGTTATTTATGAGAGAATATTCAATTATCTGAAGTGCAACAGTTACATGCATGCAAGCATTAACTAACTGAATTCACAATTAATTCAACAAATTGTTTGAATTAATCTAACTGGACTTAACTCAGTTAATTGAGCCAACTAATTACAACTCATCCTTATCTCTTTAACTAATGGATAAATTCATCAATTAATGGAGAAGCTGTAGCATGTCCCCACATAGACTTCATGTTTGATTTTCTACAACTAATTAACTCAAGATCAATTAATTAACTATTTTACAAACAACTGTGTCACGCAGAATGAGTCGATCTTGCGGACAAGATAGACCTTCCTAGAATCTAAAGAAGACCTAATGACAAGCAAACCAACTAGACACTATCTTTCTCTAAATGTGCTTTTATAAATAATGGCAAACAAGTGTGTTTAAGGCCTACCTCATGTCCAACGCAAGTTCGGGGATGTCTTCGCTCCTTTGATCCAAGTAAGTTCCTTTGTCGCAAACCTGCAAACACAAACAAGGCAAACGATTAAATAGCACCTGAATAACCAGTATTATAAAACATATTTAACATGA
>APFE030583476.1:28754-43595 GCA_000404065.3 Pinus taeda | reverse complement strand
CAAAGCTTGTTTTGAAGAGCTGAGGTATGAGACTTGCTTAGGAGGCTGGTATAGGTGGTGATAGACCTATACTGACTGCAAATAATCAAGGTGACGATATTTTTGTATAACAAACTGCTAAGATCAAATTCGAATTTTACTTCTCTATTTTAGTTCAGGGACTAACTAAAATAGGAATCTATCCCAAACTGTTATTTTTAGCAATGATATTTATAGCACTTCCATTTTTCATTCCTTGCTGCTATGTCCAACAGTGGTACCCGAACTGCTATTTATAGTAGTGCTATTTTTAGCACTTCTATTTTTAGCATTTCTTGTTTCCATTTTCAACACTCCCTCTCAACAAGAAAGGCATTCAACTTGAACCCGATCCTGAACCTTTGGAATGTTTTGCATGCAACACTTCTCCCAAGTGTGGTTGCTCCAACAACTCTCGAAACAAAAAAACTCCCAACTGACCTCTCTGTTGGGCTAGAAATATCCTTTGATGCTGAAGCTCCCTTTTCCGCTGACAAGTTCTTCCTCTCTAACCTCTGAGCTATTGCAATAGTCCATGCATCTCACACCATTGCACACCTCTCCATGCCATCCTGCATTGGTGCAACACTCCTGTGCCTCTCACATTATTGCAGCCTGCTAGCTCTGCATTGTCTTTGGATTCCTACACTATAGCTCTCTATGCCACTCCATACACATCTTCCTCTACCCACTCAACCAGTCCTGTTACTCCTCGTTGGGGCTCCCGTAGCAAGGTCTAATCAAAGAGGTTGGGTACCTCAATGATCCTGCCCCTATTCCAGCCTTCTTGGGACTATCACTCTACATTGCCCCACCTCCTACTTGGAGGTATGGATGCGTGTGATCCCTCTCGCATTGTTGCCTTGCTCCTCAAGGCTTCGCATGCATCTTAAACCTTAAGAGCATACAGGTTCTTGACTCGTGAAATGATCTAATTCACTTGTCTCGTGGTGATGTGTCTAAGGAAAACCTTTCCCTTACTGAAGGCTACATCATAGTCGTTGTTTTTCAGCATTGCGATCGACACCGAATTTTTCCCCAGTCCTGAAACATACTTGACATCGGTCAAGGTAATGTGAGCTCCATGCTCCCTCTGAAAAAAAATCGTGCCTACACTTGAGACACTATACTTTTAATCATTACCCATCGCTATGAGTATCTGGAGATATTTCTCCTCCAAGGTACTGAACAACCTCTTGTCACTGGTCATGTGGAAAGAAGCTCCATTGTCAAGAAACCAACCACATCCCACCATGCATGCGAAGAGGGTGAAATCCAACTCGAACTGTGAGGCCAATGCCTCATCTTCAGATCCTTCCTTGGATCCCATCTTGGATTTCTTCAGTGGACAATTTGTAGCAAAATGGACCACGTCATGACAACGAAAGCATCACACTTTCAATTTGTCAAACTTCTTCCCACCATAGGAATAACTTGATTTGGGATGAGAATCCTTCTCCTTCCCTTTCTTTTCCCTACTCACTAAGGCGCAGTTTTCTTCATCCTCCTTGGATGAAGAAGATCCATCTCTGGTGCTTCTTCTTATCTCCTCCTACATCAAATCCGACCAAAGTCATTCCCAATCTAGCAGTTTTTCTCTTCCATTAACCGAGTCTTGGTAGCTATGCCAGCTCTTAGGAAGACCAAGGAGTGCAAGACTCACCATGTCATCATTGGCTGTCGTGATCCCTACACTTCCAAGCTCATCCCTGCAGGTGGAGAGCTTGTTCATATATGTAGAGATCATGTCGCCCTTTTCACACTTGATCTTTCGAAGCTTGTCTTTCAGCGCCAACTTCCTCTTATTGCTACTATTATGATATAGATATTTCAATGTTTTCCACATCGAAAACAATATCTCCTTCCCATGGAGGCTCGAGACAATGTGGTCTCGAACTCCCTCCAGGAGGATTCTCCTTGCTCTAGGCACACATTTCTTCCTTTCCGCCAATTGACTAACATTAGATAGCTTAGGGACTTCTTGATCAATGAAGTCCTTTAGACCGTTATCCTCTAATACTACTTCCATGTGATCCTTCCAGGCTATATAATTCAAGCTGCTATCAAGGGCATACTTGAGTCTTAATCCACTGAATTCCATTGGTGAAATTGAGATGTGATAAGAAATCGATTTCTATATTCAAGAACCACAACCTTCAAACTTCTCCCTTCTCATATACTGTTCTTCTCCTTTGATCACCTATGCTCTGATACCATGTAAAAATTCTCACTGTAGATCAACTGATTATGCAATAGACTAAAGCAAAATACAAGATCTAATTCTACAATAAACTTTGCGGAAGCTTAATCAAGTTGAGCACGATCAATGAGAACACATATAACTGAGAATGAGAAATCAATCACACATAACACATAAGAAATAACCCGGGGAAAGCCACAGCCTAAGACCCCAATCTCTGTACTATCATACAAGTGGAAATCTTGTTCAAGTTACAAAAGGAATTAGCTTTCAAGCTATCCTGCTCTCTCTGCAATCAAACAATACTGCTCATAAGCAGTCAAATGCTTCTCCATACCTTCTCCTCTACCCTCCAAGCCTCCTATTTCCTTGCGTAGTTTTCCTTAGGGTCCAGTGTTGTCACCTGTGTGAATTGGCCTCTTCACACACTCACTGACCTCTGATCTAACTGTGCAATCCAAACGGAGATAAATCCTTCTGCATGGATGAGTTTCCTTTATAGGAAAAATTCATCCAACTGATAGAACACTGTCCCTCCTTTGATCTCAACTGGGTCTCTGTCTAATCTGACATGCATGAGTTATTTATCAGAGAATATTCAGTTATCTGAAGTGCAGCAGTTACATGCATGCAAGCATTAACTAATTGAACTCACAATTAATTCAACAAACTGTTTGAATTAATCTAATTGGAATTAACTCAGTTAATTGAACCAACTAATTACAACTCAATATTACAACTCATTCTTATCTCTTTAACTGATGGATAAATTCCTCAATTAATGGAGAAATTGTTGCATGTCCCCACATACACTTCATGCTTGATTTTCTACAACTAATTAACTCAAGATGAATTAATTAATTATTTTACAAACAACTGCTAATATCAAATTCAAATTTTACTTCTCTATTTTAGTTCAGGGACTAACTAAAATAGGAATCTATCCCAAACTGCTATTTTTAGCAATGTTATTTATAGCACTTCCATTTTTCATTCCTTGCTGCTATGTCCAACATTGGTACCCGACCTGCTATTTATTGTAGTGCTATTTTTATCACTTCTATTTTTAACATTTCTTTTTGCCATTTTCAACACTCATGAAGTGTGGAGAAAGAAGAAGTGCGCTGTTGAGATTGGGATTTTCTGCAAAAATGAGTAATCCACTTGTAGAGACATGCCTGAATGAGGCCAATAAATTAGATGGCACCAACTATGTTAACTAGAAATTCAAGCTACAAACACTGTTGGAAGGTATGGTGTTTGGACCATTACAAAGGGAGAAGAAGCAAAACCTACTACAGGCGCAACAACTGCATCGATTCAAGGCTGGGAGAAGCAAGAGAATAAATCAAAGGTATTATTAAGGATGTATGTTAAAGATAATATTATCTCTCACATTCATGATTGTAAGACCTCTAATGAAACCTGGAATACACTAAAGGATTTGTAAGAAACCAAATTTACAAATCGAGTCCTTTTCTTAAAAAGTAAGGTCATGTATATTAAAATGGAAGAAAATGAATTTGCTAGTGTCTTTGTTTCAAGAATTAAAGACTTGAAAGTTAAGCTGGGAGATATAAGATAATTAATACCTAATATTGATCTTGTGTCAATCACTTTAAATGGAATGTCCGAGGACTATCAGATGTTCATCGCAGGTCTTGTATCATGGGAGAAAGATCCCACCTTTGAGGAATTAATAGGTATATTAACACAGGAAGAAGAGAGGCACAAGAATTTAAAGCCTCAGAATCTAGGTTTAGCAACATTGGTGAAAAATAAGTTCATCAAAGGGAAACAAGGAGGAGGAAGTAAACGTGGAAGTCTATCTCAGAAAAGGCCATTTTCAAACCCAAATCAAGGTATGTCATCTGTTAGAAATTATTATGAAACAAAATGTTTCTATTGTGTTAGAATTGGGCATCTTTCCAGAGACTTATATAAGAAGAAAAGTGATGAAGCTAGGCATAATAAGAACATAAGACATTTAGGACATTTTGCAGGGGAAGGCTTGAACTCTGATCTTAAAATATTAAGTTGTTTATGTCTAATGTTGCATTGTCTGCTGAAATGGATGATGGTAATGCTTGGTTTGTGGACTCTGGAGCTTTGATTCACATGACATGCAATAAGGACTAGTTTGAAAACTTCTATGAAATAAGAAATGGTTGGAACATCTACCTTGGAGATGATATTGCACATCAGATCATGGGATATGGATATATTACAATGACGTTACCAAATGGAAGTGTCAAGTGTATTCATAATGTTATGTATGTGCTCGGGATAAAAAAAAAAATCTAATCTTTGTGTCCACAATCACAGATCAAAATCTGAAGGTTGAATTCTTCAAAACACATTGCATGGTAAAGGACTTGTTGGATCATTGCAAACCAGTTTCTTTAGGAGTCAAGGTTGGAGGCTTGTACAAGATTGATGTCACAAGAAAAACTCATCAAGAATTTACTTCTACAGCAATGTCGACAGAATGCGTTTGGCACCAGAGGTATGGTCATATGAATTATCATGATTTGTTGTTGTTGCAAAAACAAAGTATGGTTGAAGGAATCCTTATGTTAAAGAATGAGTACGCTGTTTGTGAAGGTTGTGCATTAGGAAACATTCACAAAGATGAATTCCCCTCTAATTCTGATAGGAGAAGAATGGAATTATTAGAATTTCTGCATTCTAATGTTTGTGGACCTATGCAGACTAGATCCCTAGGAGGTGCTTACTATGTTTTTGTTTTTTATTGACGATTACATATGGTACACTTGTGTTTACTTCCTTAGTAAAAAGAATGATGTCTTTGAGTATTTCAAAGAATTCAAAAACATGGTAGAGAAGCAAATAGGGAATTCCATAAAGATCCTCTATTCAGATCAAGTGGGGAATATAGGTTGGGGAACTTTGTTAAGTACTGCAAGGATCATGGAACAATGCAGAAATTTACAATACGCTACACTCCACAACAAAACGATGTTGCAAAAAGGAAAAACATGACATTGGTGGAGTGTGCACGAAGTATGATCAAATGCAATAACCTTTCAAACTATTTTTGGATAGAGACCATTAGTAATGTTGTTTATTTAAATAACATAAATCCAACAAGGTATCTTGATCTCAAGACCCCATTTGAAGCCTTGTATGGTTTTAAACTAGAAGTTCATCATTTGAGTTTATTTGGGTATAAGGCCTTTGCATATATTCCAAAGGAGAACAAAAAGAAACTTGATGCTAAATGTATCAAATGTATTTTTGTGGGATATTGTTCAGAATTTAAGGTATATAAAATGTTTGATCCATATACTCATAAATTATTTGCAAGTAGAGATGTAATTTTCCATGAACATGCAGATGAAGGCAACAAAGAAAGAAATAATGAAAGGTGGCACATACTTCATGAAGTTGAAGACAATAAAGTAGAAGCAGAAAATAGTAAGCAACAAATGTTTGAGGAAGAATCTAGCGATATGGACATCATCAACAGTCAGAGCCCACCTAGAGATTGAGAAGTACCTTCAGAGAAGAATGGTGAAGATAGTGAAGTGTGAAGGAGATCCACTAAACAGATTTGCCTACTTGAAAGGTATAAGGACTATTCTCTTATGACTAGTGTTTTGAATGTCCTAGAACCCATGAGTTTGAACGAAGCTAATGAGCATGAAGAGTGGAAAAAAGAAATGGAGGAAGAATATGAATCTATAATTAAAAACAAAACCTGGGAATTGATTGAATTTCCTAAAGGAAAAGAGCCCATAGGATGAAAATGGTTATACAAATCCATGTTTAAAGAACATGGGAGTATAGATAAATATAAATCTATATTGGTGGCAAAAGGGTACTCACAAAAAGAGGGTAATGATTATGAAGAAACATTTTCACCTATAGCTAAACTAAATACTATTATATTTTGAAGTGCATTAGCTACAAAGTATCACTGGAATTTGCACCAATTAGATGTAAAATCTTATTTTTTGAATGGTGATTTAAAGGAGGACGTGTATTTGACACAAAAAGGGTTTGTGAAAAAGGGGTAGGAACATTTAGTTTGCAGATTAAAAAAATATTTGTATAGGCTGAAGTAGGAACCTTGGTCGTGGTATGAGAAGATAGATTCCTTGTTTCTTCAACAAGGTTTTATGAGAAGTCAAATTGATCTGAAAATGTATACCAAATTTGATACAAATGGGCATGTTGTATTGATTTATTTGTATGTTGATGATTTAATTATTACAGGAAATTTAGTCAAACTAATTGATGGAATTGAGCAGATTTCACAAGTATTTGAGATGAAATATCTTGGTAAGTTACATTATTGTTTAGGTCTTGAATGTTGAAGAATATAGGGCATATAGGTAGGATAAAATTCATCTGATGATGATAATTACTTGTGAGGTATTTTTTTCTTTTTCTTATTAGCATAGTCTTCTCTTATTATTATTAGAGTGTGTTCTCTTCCTTAAACAATTACCAAAGAAAAAGAGGCAAGAACACAAGATGTTGGCTCTCAGCCAGGGAAAACCCTCTCTCTCTTAGAGAGGAAAATCCTTCTACAAATTTTTCTTATTGAAGCTTCAATTGACAAATTCCAAATCCTAGACCCTTGACCAATAGATCCTCCAAGCACAAGACACAACCTTTCTTCCTTTTGTTCTTCAACCAATGCCTTCTTCTGCGCTGCACCTTGATATCTTTCTTCACACTTCTCTCGAAAACTGATATCGCTTTTGTTCACTCTTTTTTGGGCAACTACAGAAACCTTAGGTCTCCTTAGAGACCTCTTCCTTGGTGTCTTCCTTTCCTTCTCTACCTCGCTAGGAAATATTCCTTTTATTTGATACTTGGGCTAGAGAATGAGTTTCTTCTTGAGGTATATTTTTGAGTTAGAGGCTGATCCTCTAACCCTACTGCATATCTAATTTTCCCTCACACTTGTGGATTATTATGGCTCAATATTGTCCTTCTAGCTTGCTCCCTTCTTTCACTTGATGTGGGACCCACTTCGCTTAGTGTGAAGGCCTATTTGAAGTCTCTTTTTCACCCAATCGACTTCGTTTATGTCACTGCAATTATGAGAAGAGAGTTATCGTCTTTTCCTTTGCACGTGTGACTAAAAGTAGCCCCAAAACAATCCTTCTAAACTTAGTTTCCTTTTCTTTCTTCTTCGTTGACCTAGATGCACCTTTCAGATCCTTTCACACCGCCTTTTTTACTCTATTTTTTAAGCTTATTTTAGAGATTGCTTTATGGTCATTGGTGAGGTCGAGCTGCCCTATATAGGAGTTTGTCCCTCCTATTTGGGTCGACTTGAGCTAGTGAGGCCGATTTGACTTTAAGCACACCAAAAATTCATTTCTTGAGTCGACTTGGAGAGGAGACTTGTCTTTTCTTTGGAGGATCACCTTTGGCATCTTTCTTTGACTCTATTACATATATTTACATAGTGTAACATGCCCACATGGGTCTTTAACAATTACATTGACTCTTTGACTTTCCTAGAAGCACTTAAACATGTGGTTGACCTATCAAATGGGCAAGAAACCCATTCTTGATAATGACAAAAATAATAATTCTTTTCTTTTACAAGTACAACGATCAAAATTACATTTGTAAAGACCAAACCTAGTTACACTTTCTTCAACATTGAAGTGTTGAGAGATGTTGGTCAGAATTTTGTCTCTCAAGGTAAATATGTCATAAAATTTATTAAATTTTTTAAGATGGATCAGTGCAGAGAATCTTTTGTTTCAATGCAACAGACCGTGAAACTTCATTATAATGATGGCTCAAAGGAGGTTTATGGTACATTGTATAGGCAGTTGGTTGGAAGCTTAAATTATCTTATCATATATATACTTGACATAGCATACTATGTTAATGTGTTAAGTTAGTTTTTGGCTAGACCTCTAGAAAGTCATTGGAGAACATTGAAAAAGGTACTCAGGTATCTTAAAGGAAAAATTGATTTTGGTCTTAAGAATAGTTGAGAGAGACTGGTGAGCATGGATCCGCCTATGTTAGTGAGTGCAGGCATGAAGATCTATTAGCAGAGTTAAGATATACCATATTTAAGCATAAAGAAGCGTGATCAAATTGGAAGGATGCATTGTCTGTTTGAGGATCGATTCAATGTCCTACACGGAGTGGAGCGTAGTGGATCTTGGTGTGGAAAAGTCGAGGCGAGCTGAGTTGGGATTTATTTGGAAAAGAAAGGTCAGAGCCGACCTATGCACCCTCAGTCAATTGTAAAGTGCGTAGATTTGGCATATTGTGCAAATTTTATTAAGAAAAAAGTGAGCAGATTTGTGGAGGTTCTATTAAGCAAAAATACGAAGATTGCATAACTTTTATGAAGAAAAAGTGAGCAAATTTGTGCATCTTTTATTAAGGAAAAGTGTGCATATCCTGAAAATCTTAATAAAACTTTGCTTCTATGCACCGTGTTTGAGATAAGAGTGCACAAATCCATTTTTTTTAGAACTTAAAAATTGATTAAGATTCATTTATTTTTTGTTTCAAGATGTTGAGACTTTCTCTAGATTTAATTTTAGCAAAGCCTGGAACCATAGCTTGGTCATTATTGGAGTCGTGGATCTATCGATGAGATATTTGTGGAGCCATTGGAGGTGATCAGAAGTGTGGAGAAAGAAGTTGTACGTCATTGAGATTAGGAGTTTTTTGCAAAAATGAGTAATCCACTTGTAGAGACATACCCGAATGAGGCCAATAAATTGGATGGCACCAACTATGTTAACTAGAAATTCAGGCTGCAAACACTGCTGGAAGGTTATGGCATTTGGACCATTACAAAGGGAGAAGAAGAAAAACCTACAACAAGCACAACAACTACATCGATTCAAGGTTGGGAGAAGCAAGAGAATAAATCAAAGGTATTATTATTAAGGATGTATGTTAAACATAATATTATCTCTCACATTCATGATTGTAATACCTCTAATGAAACCTAGAATACATTAAAGGATTTGTATGAAACAAAAAATACAAATCGAGTCCTTTTCTTAAAAAGTAAGCTCCTATATATTAAAATGGAAGAAAAAGAATCTAACAGTATATTTGTTTCAAGAATTAAAGACTTGAAAGTTAAGCTGGGAGATATACGAGAATTAATACCTAATATTGATCTTGTGTCAATCACTTTGAATGGAATGTCCGACAACTATTAGATGTTCATTACAGGTCTTGCAGCATGGGAGAAAGCTCCCATATTTGAGGAATTGACAAGTATATTAATGTAGGAAGAAGGGAGGCACAATGATTTAAAGCCTTAGAATATAGATTTAGCACCGTTGGTGAAAAATAAGTTCTTCAAAGGGAAACAAGGAGGAGGAAGTAAACGTGGAAGTCTATCTCAGAAAAGGCCATTTTCAAAACCAAATCAAGGTATGTCATATGTTAGAAATGATTATGAAACAAAATGTTTCTATTGTGGTAGAAGTGGGCATCTTTCTAGAGACTTATATAAGAAGAAAAGTGATGAAGCTAGGCATAATAAGAACATAAGACATTCATGACATTTTGTAGGAGAAGGCTTGAACTCTGATCTTGAAAATCTTAAGTTGTTTATGTCTAATGTTGCATTGTCTATTGAAATGGATGATGTTAATGCTTGGTTTTTGGACTCTGGAACTTCGATTCACATGATATGCAATAAGGACTCATTTGAACACTTCAATGAAATAAGAAATGGTGGAAACCTCTACCTTGGAGATGATCGTGCACATCATATCATGGGATATGGATATATTCCAATGATGTTACCAAATGGCAGTGTTAGGCATATTCATAATGTTATGTATGTGCCCGGGATCAATAAAAATATGATCTTTATGTCCACAATCACAGATCAATATCTGAAGGTTGAATTCTTCAAAACACATT
This sequence comes from Pinus taeda, assembly GCA_000404065.3. NCBI lineage: Eukaryota > Viridiplantae > Streptophyta > Pinopsida > Pinales > Pinaceae > Pinus > Pinus taeda. Next base: position 33,475 of record APFE030583476.1, on the reverse strand, counting down.
GCATAGTAAAGGACCTGTTGGATCACTACAAACCAATTTCTTCAGGAGTTGGGGTTGGAGCCTTGTACAAGCTTGATGTCACAAGAAAAAGTCATCAATAATTGACTTTTAGAACAATGTTGACAGAAAGTATTTTGCATTAGAGGTATGGTCATATCAATTATCATGATCTTTTGTTGTTGAAAAAACAAAGTATGGTTGATGGAATCCCTATGTTAAAGAATGAGTATGTTGCTTGTTAAGGTTGTGCATTAGGAAAAATTGACAGAGATGAATTCCCCTCTAATTCTGATAGGATAATAATAGATGTATTAGAAATTTGCATTCTGATGTTTGTGGACCTATGGAGACTAGATCCCTAGGAGGTGCTTATTATTTTTTGTTTTTTATTGATGATTGCACAAGGTAACCTTGGGTTTACTTCCCTAGGAAAAAGAGCGATTTCTTTGAGTATTTCAAAGAATTCAAAAACACGGTAGAGAAGCAAATAGGGAAGTTCATAAAGATCATCCGTTCAGATCAAGGGGGAGAATACAGGTTGGGGAAATTTATAAAGTACTGCAAGGATCATGGAATAGTGTAGAAATTTACAGTACCCTACATTCCACAACAAAACGATGTTGCAGAAAGGAAAAACAAGACAGTGGTGGAGTGTGCACGAAGTATGATCAAAGGCAAGAACCTCTCAAATGATTTTTGGGTAGAGGGAATTAGTAATGTTGTTTACTTAAATAACATAAGTCCAACAAGGTATCTTGATCTCAAGGCCCCATTCGAAACCTTATATGGTTTTAAACCAGAAGTTCATCATGTGAGGGTATTTGGGTGTAAGGCCTTTGCACATATTCTGAAGGAGAATAGAAATAAACTTGATACTAAAGGTATCAAATGTATTTTTGTAGGATATTGTTTTGAATTTAAGGCATATAAAATGTTTGATCCATCTACTCACAAATTATTTGCGTGTAGAGATGTAATTTTCCATGAACAGGAAGATGAAGGCAACAAGGAAAGAAACAATGAAAGGTGGCACATTCTTCTTGAAGTTGAAGACAACAAAGTAGAAGCAGAAAATATTGAGCAATAAATGCTTGCAGAAGAATCTGGTGATATGGACATCATCAGCAGTCAAAGACCACTTAGAGGTGGAGAAGTGCCTTCAGAGAACAAGGGTGAAGATAATGAAGTGTGAAGGAGATCCACTCAGCAGATTCACCTACCTAAAAGTTATAAGGACTATGCTCTTATGACTAGTGTTTTGAATGTTATAGAACCCATGGGTTTGAATGAAGCTAATGAACATGAAGAGTGGAAAAAAGCAATGGAGGAAGAATATGAATCTATAATTAAAACAAAACCTATGGATTGACTTAATTTCCTAAAGGAAAAGATCCCATAGGATGAAAACGGTTATACAAACCCATGTTTAAAGAAGATGGCAGTATAGATAAATATAAAGCCAGATTGGTGGGAAAAGGGTACTCACAAAAAGAGAGTAATGATTATGTAGAAACATTTGCACCTGTAGCTAAACTAAATGCTATTAGATTGTTAATTGCATTAACTACAAACTATCATTGGAATTTTCACCAATTAGATGTAAAATATTCTTTTTTGAATGGTGATTTAAAGGAGGAGGTGTATTTGACACAACCTGGAGGGTTTTTGAAAAGGGGTAGGAACATTTAGTTTGCAGATTAAAAAAATATTTGTATAGGCTAAAGCAGGAACCTAGCTCATGGTATGAGAAGATAGATTCCTTCTTTCTTCAACGGGGTTTTATGAGAAGTCAAAGTGATATGAATATATATACCAAATTTGATACAAAGGGGTATGTAGTACTGATTTATTTGTATGTTGATTATTTAATTATTACAGGAAATTTAATCAAACTAATTGATGGAATTGAGTAGATGTCATAAGTATTTGAGATGAAATATCTTGGTAAGTTACATTATTGTTTAGGTCTTGAATATTGAATAATCTAGGGCATGTAGGTAGGATAAGGTTCTTCTGACGATGATAACTATTTGTGAGGTACTTTTTACTTTTTCTTATTAACATAATCTTCTCTTACTATTATTAGATTATGTTCTCTTACTTCATCAAACAGTTACCAAAACAAAAGAGACAAGAAAACAAGATGTTGGATCTCAGCCATGGAAAACCTCTCTCTCCTTGAGAGGAAAACCCTTATGCAAATTTCTCTTATTGAAGCTTCAATTGACAAATGAAAAAACCTAGACCGTTGACCAGTAGATCCTCCAAGCACAAGACACAATCTTTCTTCATTTTTTTCTTCAACCAATGGCTTCTTCTGCTATGCACCTTGATATCTTCCTTTGCATTTCTTCTGACAACTAATAGCACTTTTCTTCAAAGTTTTTCAGGCAACTGCAGAAACCTTAGGTTTCCTTAGAGATATCTTCTTTGGTGTCTTCTTTTCCTTCTCTACCTCACTAGGCAGTCTTCCTTTTCTTTGATACTTGGGCTAGAGAATGAGTTTCTTCTTGAGGTATGTTTCTGAGTTAGAGGTTGATCCTCTAACCCTACTGTAGACCTAATTTTTCCTCACATGTGTGGATGATTAGGGCTCAAGATTTTCCTTCTAGCTTGCTCCCTTCCTTCGCTTGATGTGGGACCCACTTCACTTGATGTGAAGGCCTAGTTGAAGCCTCTTTTTCACCCAATCGAATTCTCTTATGTCACTGCAATTCTAACAATAGAGTTACCCTCTTTTCCTTCACATGTGTGACTAAAATTATCCCCAAAACAATCCTCCTAAGCTTGGTTTCCTTTTCTTTCTTCTTCGCTGACCTAGATGCACCTTTCTGCACCTTTTCTCACCTCCTTTTTAACTGTCTTCTTCATTGATCTAGAGATTATTTTATGGTCATTTGGCGAGGTTGAGCTACCCTATATATAGGATTTTGTCCCTCCTATTTGGGCAGACTTTACTTTAAGTGCACCAAAAATTCATTTCTTGAGCCGACTTGGAGAGGAGACTTGTCTTTGCTTTGGAGGATCACCTTTGACATCTTTCTTTGACTCTGATACATACATTTACATAGTGTAACATGCCCACATGGGTATTTAACAATTACATTGACTCTTTGACTTTCCTAGAAGCACTTAAACATGTGGTTGACCTATCAAATGGGCAAGAAACCCATTCTTGATAATGAAAAAAATAACAATTCTTTTCTTTTACAAGCAAAACGATCAAAATTACATTTGTGAAGACCAAAACTAGTTACACTTTCTTCAACATTGAAGTGTTGAGAGATGTTGGTGAGACTTTTGTCTCTCAAGGTAAGTATGTCATAGAATTGCTTATAATTTTTAAGATGGATCGACGCAGAGAAACTTTTGTTCCAATCCAACGGAATGTGAAACATCATTTTGATGATGGTTCAAAGGAGGTTGATGGTACATTGTATAGGCAGTTGGTTAGAAGATTAAATTATCTTATCACAACTAGACCTAACATAGCATACTTTGTTAATGTATTAAGTAGTTTTTGGCTAGACCTCTAGAAAGTCATTGGAGAGCAGTGCAAAAGGTACTTAGGCATCTTAAAGGAACAATTGATTTTGGTCCTAAGTATATTGATTTCTTTGATGTTGAGCTTACATGATACTCAGATTTAGATTGGGCTAGTAATCTGGATGATAAAATATCTACTGCAGGTTATTATTTTAGCATTGGATCCAAGATTGTTTCATGGAGTAGCAAGAAACAACCTACTGTATCTTTTTCATCTACTGAGGCAGAGTGTAAATCTTTGCATGCAACAACTTGTGAAGTTGCTTGGTTGAGGAGAGTTCTTCAAGACATAGGTGAAGAACAAAAGAAGATTGCAATTATCAAATGTGACAATGAGAGCTCGATCAAGTGGGCAAATAATCCAATGTATCATGCAAGAACAAAGCATGTTGATGCACAATTTCATTTTTTTTAGAGAGAAGATACAGTCTAAGGAATTTTTTCTTGAATATTGTAATACTTTTGCAAATGATGCTGATATTTTCACAAGGCCCCTTGGGAAGATGAAATTTGAATTGTTTAGGGAGATATTAGGTGTGGGGATTAATCCTTTCTCCATTAAGAGGGGGACTTAGAAATAATAGATAAAGTTGTGTTATTGTTTCCATTACGTTTTTATTTAGGATTTAGTTCCTATTATTCAGGAATTTGTTTGATCTCTATAACTAAATGTACTCTTATAAATTTGTATAATTTGTTTTTTATCATTAATGTGAGACAACACTGTGGCAGTATTAGGGGCTCCTTACTTGAGGTCTACAACCTTAGAAGCTCCTCACCTGAGGTTGTCTGTAGAGTTACATTTAATTGATTTTACCTTCCTAATTTTAACTGTAAATACATCTTAAAATAAATCTACACTAGTGAATAATAAATATAATAAATTATAATCATAAACAAATTAATTTGTTGTTTTCCACTTTATTTAATTTATCTATATTAAATGATTCATAATTAAATACTTATTAATTTATGAAGATTTTCGAAAAAAAATCACATTGCCAATATTTGGGCGACGCGTTTTGAACTAGCGAGTGTGGTTCATCTTCAGGACAAGATGAAGAGACAGATCACACAAGAAGGTTAAATAGGAAGATAGGTCATCCTAATGGCTAGAGGAAAATGACTAAATTTGACCAAGGAGGGAAATTTATATTGTTTATTAATTTATTTAT
>APFE030583476.1:5101-28036 GCA_000404065.3 Pinus taeda | reverse complement strand
ATACATTTTATTATAATTATTTTCAAATATTATTCAACACTGATATTCACAACTTTTACTCTATTACTTCTATCAAAATATTATTTACATTCTTCACCCTCATCTATGCTTTTATAATCTAGGCCAAAGCTAGAGGGTTTGGAAGAACATTCAACCCATTGTACAGGAATTGAGTGGCATTCCAATCAAATCAAACAAACATCAAGATGTTTGTTGGTAATCTTTCGAATATATTAGGAAAAAAAATGTTATGAGCGCTATAGCATATAACAAGCGGGTATAGTAGTTTGTTTTTTTTTTTTTGTTTTTGTTTATTTGTTTATTTGTTTTTGCTTTGTTTTTGTTTCAGTACAAAAAAAAACACAATTTGCATTTTTATTAATAATCAGAGTAAAGATTTACAAATGACAACTATTGTTCAAAACATAAGCCATTTCGGCATTGTCAGATATATATAAAACCAGGTTGTAATTGCAAGTGTCCCATAACCACAAAAAGAAATAACAAGTGATACAACTATTCCCTGATTTATCCATGTATAAGGAGTTGAGAAGATATAAAACAGAGACAAAGCTACAACCGACAGTATGGTATGCCTGTTTTAGGAAACTATATGATCATGTTGATGAAACACCATCTACGAGGAGGAAAAAAGAAGTTTTTTCAAGGAGAAGATTCCATCCTTGTAGAGGACATTGTTTATGACCAGTGGCCAGGCAACCGATTAAACATGAAACAAAAACAAAACTAGACTTTCAGTAGTGCCCAAGGAAAAGCCTATATTCCTGGAAAAAGAAGGTCCTCCATGACATAGGTGTTGTTCTCCTAATTGATTTCCAGGTACCATTTGTCAGGTTCTTAAAGCATAGCTTTTTTTGATAGGTTGTCTGCTTGCATATTTTGGGATCTGCCTATGTGCTAGATTGTGAAATCATTTAGAAGTTTCCAAAGGATCTCTATTCTCTTCATCCATCCTTGTAAAAAAGGGGTGTTGATGGAGACCTTTCCTAAAACATGGTTAATTATGATTTTGGAGTCTCCATATACATGTAGGTAAGGGATATTTAGAAAATTGTTGAACCATAAAAGGCCCCAAAGTGCCATTGCTTCTGCCTTGTTGCTGGTGTCATTTCCTCCATTCCAAAGAACATTGTAGGATAGTTGTTCAGATCTGGATATCCAAACCCGACAAGCACATAACCCTTTTTGTGCTACACCATCAAATAAGCCCATTGGATACATTAACTGTGAGTTAATGTGCATGCGAGGATTGTTACTTGGGCGATTGGGTTGGGGGGGGAAGAACAATTGAAATTTGTTATTATTTTATGAAAGACCTTCTGGATGTCCTCTCTAGTGTTCTGGAACAAGTAGTTGTTCGGCCATTTCCAGATGGCCCATTTACTGATTAAAGGGATGGATCTCTATGGGGGATTCTGTGAACTCCACCATTTCAATGAATCAGTGATGGATGAATGCAATATAAAACAAAAGCCAAAATATTTAGATAAATTTTCCCATACCTGGGTGGTGAGTTTGCATTGCAGGAAGATGTGGTTGTTGTTTTCAACGTTGCATTTACAGATAGAATAGATACCCAGCCCTTGTCAGTGTCTTTTCTGTAGATTCTCCCAGATGAGGTCTTGTTGTGAAAAACCAACCAAGAAAAAATGATGATTTTGTTTGGAATTCCTTTTTTTCCAAAAAACTGTGAGGAAATGCAAACCTGATTATAGAGCTGGTACTCTAGAAAGAGAGAGATATGTATCAGCTACAATAATATTATCAGTCTTCATCTTGCCTTTCCATGTGAGACAGTCACGGGGTTCTGTACGACAGATACCAATGTTTTTTATATTTTCTATGATTTTGTTCCATTGTAGGGCTGCATGACCATTTAGGCCAATGTTGTGTGCTTCTTTCCAAATTGGTAAAGGGCCTTGCCAGCCTGCTATAGCTTCACCCCATATAAATATCCCAGTCCATGTAGGATATTTTTAATGCTCTTTGGAATGGAACATTCTTCCCCAGTACCAAGTATTGGATCCACAGCTATAAGAATATTGTTTCCATTTTTGAATCTCCATGTAAGCTGCTGAAAGAAATAACTCTCCGTTTTCCAGAAAATTTTCTAGATAGCTGAGCCCCGTTTGATGCCTATGGTGCTTTTCCTATACCAGTATCTGAAGTATTTATTACCAAGGTACTTTTTTTATGGTATTACTCCATATCCCTTTCCCAAATAATCCCCTCCATAAGGATTTCATCAGTAACGCTCTTCCAAATCTGTGAAGATCCATAATCCCCCATCCCCCCAATCCTTTTGGAAGAGTAATGTTGACTAATTTGGTGAGATGATATTTCTTCCTTTCGTGGAAACCTCCCCAAATGAAGTTTGCAGTAAGGCGATTTAACTCCTTGACAATGGCCACAGGGATATGGTATAAGTGAGCCTAATATACTGTTACTTGTGCTAAAACTTCTTGGGCAAGAATAACTCTCCCACCCATTGAGAGACATCTGAACTCCCATCCAGATATCCTTTTATAGTAGCAATCAATGATTCATTACCAGTCAGCTATATTGTAGCTACAAGGCTTTAGGTGATATCCAAGGCATTTCATTCCCCTTTGAATAGGTATTGCCTTGATACGAAATAATCCTTCAATATATTCAATGGTTTCAATGTCGCACTTTCCATGATAAATTACAGATTTCCCTTCATTTATCTATAGTCCTGTAGAACTTGAAAATTTCTTCAGAATATTAAAAAGACATAACCAGGAAAAATGGTAGAGCATACCCAAAATAAATATGTCTTCTACAAAAAGATTGTGAGAAATGTTGTTGTTGTTGCTTATCATTAGTGGTTGGAATTGATCCTCCATTATTGCTCTTTTTATGTGCAGACTTAGGCAGTCCATTGCCAAGATGAATAAAAGCGGGGATAGTGAGCATCCTTGCTTCAGTCCTCTAGCAGCTCGAGAAAAATTAATTGGATGTCCATGTATCAGGATGGCGTAGTTTACCTTGTCAACACATGCCATTATCCAATTTATACATCTGCGACTGAGTCCAATTTTGGTAAGGATGCATCTAAGGAATCCCCAATCCATGCAATCGTAAGCCTTCCTCATATCAATTTGGAAGATAGCCGCATTTGATTTTTTCGTGTGTATCGTATGCATACTTTCCTGAGTATTTGCAACAACATCATGAATGAGTCTGTCTTTGAGAAAGCCATGTTGTTCCTAAGAGATGAAACGCGAGAGAGTACTTCGCAATCTGCCAGCAATAACCTTTGAGATGATTTTGTATATGGTATTGCACAAGGAGATCGGCCTAAAATCCAAGAAAATATTAGCATTGTTCTTCTTTGGAATGAGAGCAATATATGTGGATGATATGCATTGATGAATTCTACCCGTTTTTCTAGATTCATTATCCATACTCAGAAGGTCATTCTTTTTTAGTTCAAAGAAATGAAGGAAGACTTTGATAGTCCAACCATCTGGACCTGGACATTTATCGCTATTAAAAGATTTCAACACTTCCAGGAGTTCTTTCTCGGTAACTATCCTGTAGAGTTCTTCATTTTGCTCATCCTTGAACATTGTAGGATAGGGCTCAATTCCCCAGATAATGTCTTCTTCCATTATATTTTCATTCCTACTATATGTATCCTGGAAATACAGTACAACCACATTGAAGATATCTTCTTGTGTTTGTTGTGTTTTCCCATCCCTATCCCTAATTTCCCATATCGTATTTATGTTGCGGCGATGGTTTGCATAACGGTGGAAGAATTTTGTATTACGATCTCCCTCCCTTATCCAAGTTGCCCTGCTTTTTAGTCTCCAGGTGGATTCTTTGATAGATAGTAATTTATTTATTATTATTATTATTACTTTTTATTTTATTTTTTATTTTTTTTTATTTTTAATTTTTTAATTTTTTTAATTTTAATTTTTAATTTTTATATTATTATTATTATTATTATTATTATTATTATTAATTTTTCTCTGATTTCTAAGCTTGAATACGTAACCGAATCTTCATGGGGAGGCATTTAGTGGACATTTTCGATAGGATCCAATCCATTTGCTTCTAGATATCCTTTAGTTCTTTCATATTTTCTTTTTGCTTTTGTTTTTTCCAGGGCTTTACTTTCTCGTGAAGGGAATCTAATTTGTAGAGTAGATTTTGAGTGGGAGAGGAGTTAGTAGGAGGAATATGTCGTCCCCAGGATTCCTGCACAAGCTCATTGATCTCTGGATCTTCTAGCCAAGATTTGTTAAATTTGAAAGGAAAACCCTTACAGATTCTAGCATTCCTCCATTGCAATGAGATGGGTATGTGATCAGATGTGAAGTTACTGATGATTTCCGTGCAAAAATCCCCCAGTCGCTCAATCAAATTTTCATGGGCTAAGAAGAAGTCTAGACTTTTGGCCACATATGCTGTTCTAGATCAGCCATTATCCCAAGTAGGTGAAATTTTAGCAAGGAAAATGTCCACAAAATTGTGTGATAGTAAAGCATCTTGAAAAATACTGACCAGAGGATCCGCCTTCCTGTGGCAGTGCCATACTTCATCGCTACTTAAAGTGTAGTCTAGATCCCTCGCAATGATAAGGGACACCAGTTCCATCATTTCATAGGAGAAAACACGATTCCAGAAAGTGAATCTGTCCTTATAAGGAGCATATACATTGAGAATATGAACGTTTCTAGGTATTTCGTGAAATCTAGCTTCCAGCAGAATACCTACAAAACAACAAAAAGCCTTAACAAAGACCCAGGATGGATCACATAATGCTACCAACCCCCCGGAAAGGCCGGATGAGTCAGTGGTAGAAATGTGCCAGTTTGAGAACATTTTTCAAAAATATAGTACAGCTTTAGAACGATTGTGCATCATTTCCTGTATAAGTATGATATTTGGATGTAAGGAGCATAATTTTTTTTTGAGAGCTATAAATTTGGGTGCAGCTCCCAGCCCCCTAATATTTATGGATATAATGCAGTTCATGGGAGGGATTTGATGGGCTATCTTGCTCTAAGTGTCCCAGGGGAGGAAAGTTCTGAAATAGGTACACCAATGAGGAAGCGGTCCATTGGAGAGGTGAGAGGGATGTTGTAATTCCTTCCACAGAAATGTCTACTACCTCGGTTTTGCTTTCATCAGATGGTTATATTGCCTGCCAAGATAGGGCTGATGTATGGGGAGGAAGATGACTTGGGTTTATGAATGGCGAGGCAGTGAAGATCAAGAGTAAATTTTTGCAAAAGGAAGTCCAGGTCACTTCCTATAGAGTTCGTAGGGATGCAGTAGGTGAGTTTGGAGGAGTGACACAAGGGTAAGGACCTTTGTCCTTTGATTGTCGATAGGATGGGATAGGAGAGGGAGTAGGTGAGGGTTTCTATGCTATGTGCGAGGTGGAAGGAATATTATGATAGGGGTGTGAACTCGGAAGAGGAGCATGTATTTCCTGGCAGGGGGTAGGTTCCGGAGGCGGGGGGAACTAGGGTGGGCTGGAACTCCTGTACAAGGCGAATCTAACTTTCCAAAGATGTTTAGGGAGGATGTAACAGTAATTGGGGATGTTTCCATAGAACCTACAAGAGGATGGTAGTGAGAGAAGGTGTTTTGAGAATTACCTGGATGTGTCACTTTCTGGTACTGTGACACCATCCTTTGACCATTTTTGCCTGGTCGTTCCTTTTCAGAGTTTGACAGCTTTGTGGCATTGTAACATTTTTGTTTGTATAGGCAGCCTCCTGGATAGAGTGGGCATTGTTCGCGCAGGTGTCCAATTCTATGGCAGAAAGAGAAGTGAAAAGGCACCCCCAGTAATCCAATATCTGATGGAGATTGATGTCTTCCCAATGAAGATTGATATGGCCAGGAAAACTGTCACGATATTCCTTCTCTATGAGAATCCATGCTACTCTCTTGTCTTTTGCACCAAGGCATTTCGGGTCCACATATATGGATTTCCCAATGGCATTTCCTATGTGTGTTAGAGCTTACTTTGTCCATAATTGAATCGACAGTCCGGGAAATTTAACTCATATTAGTTTGTTGATCGGGGTATTATGCAGGAGGTTATAACCGATGTACCAATTATGCAGGGCTAGAAAGCTCTTTTCATGAACCCAAAGGATGGATCTGATTGTCTCAAGATCCTCTTGATTGAGAAAGTGGAAACTGTACCATCCTTTCATGAGTTTAACTATCGTGGGCAGATAGCCGAGTATGGATTTCCATTTCCTTCCTATCCAAATTCTCATCTTAAAATCCTCCATGGCTGGGAAATACCATCGGCCAACTAAGGTGCGCTTCTGTAAACTGATAATGTGGTCTACCAGGGTGGTGTTGTCGAGGGCTATGGTCAGGGGTGGCAGAGTGATTTTAATGGGACGATGTTTAATTTTTTGTTCATGGTATGCATGTTTGCTACCCTGCAGTGATTGTGGAGGAAATTTGACAACATGCACGTGAATATCTCCCAACGTAGTACGCCAAAAATCTAAAGATCATGGCCTCATATGGAGCAGTTCTGCTTCCATGGTGGCACACATCAAGGTTGAGTTTGCAGACATGTCGGAGTCTACGTCCATCCAGAGAGGCTAGCCTATGAGGGGAAGTGGCAGTTAAGGGAATACCGCCATACAGGATGGGGATGTGAGTTAATCCGAATTAATGAGGGCAGTTGTGGAGGATCGACATAGAGGATAGATCTTGGGAAAGTCAATACCCCGTGTGCCGAGGAGATATGAATTGTGCGATTATTAAAAGACCACACATCACGGTGGCTAGAAATATTGCCGTTGTTGTACTATCCAGATCCGGAGGCGTATGAAGATGTACCATCAACAGTCCTATATGCCTGATATGGAATGTGTGAGGTCAGAGAATGTGTGGGGAAGTGTACCAAGTGACGAGAGGCAAAAAATAGAGTAGTTCCATTAACACCCATACTACCTACTAACTGAGAATAACCAGGACCAGACCTGAGAGGAAAAAAACTAGAGAGGCGGGGATGCCTATTTTCTGATTATCACTGACTTAACAGTGTCATGAGGAAGAGGATAGGCAATTGGAAGATAAAACAAGGAAAGGAAGTTGTTACTAAAACCCTCCCCAAACCCAAAAAGCCTAGAATAACAGATAGAACTGTGATAAGAGACTATAATCGATAATTGAAAAGCATATCTAAGGCCATTAAATTACAAAACAACAGTAGAAACATCCCTTGCACTTGCACCATAAAATTCCTATTTGAAAACTGAAGCCAATGTAGGGGCGAGAGATTATAAACAAATATGATAAGTGGCGCCAAAATTGATGGTAGAATGTTATCCCGCAGTCTGGAATTGTAATAAGGAAGTTTTTTATGGTGTCGGAACAGGAAGGCATGTGAATCTAATACTTTGCAAAGAAAAAAATGAAAGACTTTATAAAAACAAAAGGCTTTGAGCATAAAGCAAAGGATGACAAGTATACCAGTCTGTCTATATTTGAGAAATTATATGGAGATTTTTAGGCATACCTTTTAGTTCTGAGTCCCTCTATGGAAGTAGTTATTTGAAACCGTGACGAGCCTTTCACACTATTTTCCTCCCCATCCTTTGAGTTCTGAGTTGCTATCTGGTAGCAATCATTTAAGAAAAAACGTGACAAGCCTTCTTCCTTATATTCCTTTCCATCCTAAGTGCCGATTTTTTAATATTTCACCATCAAAACAAGGAGTCATAAGTAGTCTATCCTCGCCAAGGACACTAGTAAGCTCAGTGGCTAAGCTTTCATCTTAAATTGCAAGCTGTCACCTCAGAAATCATAGCCTTGAATGCTTGGCTCTTCACATGGAAATTTCTCAAATCTGAAGCCAATATGCAATGATTGGTGTTGGAGACCTTGATTTTGCCAAATTCTTTCCATTGTGAACCATGAACGTTAATCCTTATGAATACCTTGCCCATGCACTTTGCTGATAATTTTTTTAAACCCTTCGACCTTCAAACCTTCAACCTTTCTATGACTATGTCATTTTAAAAATCTTTTGGAAGCTCTACAGTTGCTCTTGATGGTTGTGCTTTCTCACTACTCATGGCGGCAAGACATCGGCTGTAGATGCCACAAATAAAATAGTGAAAATTTCGTTATAATTTTTGTTAAAATTTAAGAGAAGTTTTGGTAAATCTAGATTATAACTATTAATCTTAAATATTTTTGGTATTTAGGGTTTTTTTGGATGGTACTGAATCCATTTCCACTAAAAAAAAGCTATTAAAACACTCATATCATCAATTAAAAAAAAAAAAAAAAATCTCCAAATCTTATATAAAAATAACCTTCCAAGAGAATTTGTAACCTTAATAGATAAAGCCTAATATTAATACAATAAAAGGGGAAGAAAGCTTAAAATGATCTGAAAACGAGTTCTTAAATCAATATTAAGGTATTACAGACTCATGTGCAGGAATGCCTATATTATTTAGTGCAACAGATTGAAAAGATTGCGAATAATATAGACAATGAACAGTTATAAAACATAATAAACACACACATCAACACAACAAATAATCAAGGAGTTCACCAGACTTCTTGGCTACGTCTCCTGGTCCAACTTTCAGTGTCGACCTCTATATTATGTCTTCAAGAGAAGATTATTACAAGTGTGAGCTCAAACCAAGTCTCAACACAACAATGACAAAACAATAGGGATCTACTTGAAATCCTCAAGTCTAAAAGAGTACATAGACTCTCCCTCTTACTCTCTGTCTTCTTCTTTCTCTTTCTCTCTGTCTATCTGGGCAACTGCCTCCTCCCTTGTTCTATTATGGGATGGCTTTTTAAGCCTATCAGTGCTTGTCTGTTCGTCTCCCTTTTTGAGCTCTCTAGCTCCCAACCGTTGTTTGTTCAAATCCTTGTTGAGCGTTAAACAATCATTGCAAAACAATCTAAGGTAGGGTGGCCACCTGTTTTCCAACGGAAAGGACCGGGTGCGGGTGAAAATCCCAGAAAACACTCTTCTCTGTTTATACAGAGAAATACACAGAATACACTGAAAAACAATGGAAAATCCACAAAGGCCAGACTTCAAAAGATATTGAATCCGACATATAATCCTATCGGGTTCATTGTTGCATCGCTATCGCAAATTGCAAGTCGCAGCACCCATATGACACGGTTTCCTTTGTATTTTGGTTTATAACAGAAATACAAAGAAATGCATAGAATACATTGAGAAAATCGATAAAAACATTTTATCAGAACTTAGATTATATCAAGTCGTGTCTATAATTCCTTCCGGGTTCGACTTTATTGCATGTTGCTTCACTTCCCCGATCTTCAATCTTTGATCGCTATGATCGGCCTTATCAGCTATCGGCGCATCGCCATCGGCCCATCGCATCAGCGTATCGCATGACCCGCAGTCCATTGGCATCACCCCTTGTGTTGTTGCGATGCGATATTTTGATGCGATAAATCGCAATCACATATCGGTTAAGCCTCAAGCCCTCGATAAGTCCTCCTTTGTGTTATAACGATGCGATATTGTGAGTTGATCTGGACCATTGATCTGTGCACTCGATCAACAGTCCTTGTTAAATCGTGTTGATTGCTATCGTGATTTCCATAAGGCCACCTCTGATATACTCACCTGGCCTCTCCCAATTGTGATATCCCAATTTAATCTGGACCGTTGATATGTCTGATCCAACGGATTTGGTGCAACGGCATTTGAACCTTCGATAGCTCTGTTTTCTGCCATTCTTTCATTGTTTTTCCTTGCGATAGTGTTTCCGATAGTTAATATACATGAAAATTTATAGGTTTTAGGATCCATTTTGGATCACGCCTTCCCACTGAAAAGCTTTTGAACCACCAAAAGTTGGCTTTTTAGGAATTGATCAAGTGAGTATACAACTCGCTCACTTGTTTAACTTCTATCCATTATGCTTTTCTTGGATTTGAACCTTTGAGCCCTACTCTCAGGTACTCAACATCCCCTCGATGCATAGTTCTCACCTTCCTGTCTAGAATTGTGTCTTCCTGTAACTCATTGAGATATTCAGGCAATAGATCCTCAATAGAAGGAAACTAACTTTTCTCTTTAGGATCGTCAATCATTGATTGTTCATACAATCTCAAGTTTTCTGCATTAACGACTGAATAGATCTGCATATAAACTGGCAAATCAAGGCGAAAAGCATTTTCACCAATTTTATCAAGTATATTGAAAGGTCCATACCTTATTGGTTTTAGCTTCTTACCTTCACCTTGCATTCTGTCTTTGCTGATGTATAGCTAGACTTGATCACCAACTTGAAAACTATGCTCAACTCGATGCCTGTCATGTCTTGCCTTGTACTTAGCTTGACTTCTTTCCAGCTGTTCCTGTATTGCCTGGTGAATTTCATGGATTTGTTCAATGAACTTGGTTGCTTTGTCCACATCATTGTATCCATCAACTGCTATGTCTTTACCAAAGACAAAATCCAATGGAGACTTTGGTACAAAACCAAAACAAGTCTCAAAAGGAGATCTCTAAGTAGAAGAGTTCTTGGAACAGTTGTAAGCATGTTGCACATAGCACAAATTCTCATCCCAAAGCTTGGGATGCTTGCTGCAATATCCTCTGAGCAACTGGATCACTGTGTTTTTGACCACTTCTGTCTGACCATTTGTTTGTGGATGAAATGTTGTGCTCTTCTTCAACTTGGTGTCCATTAACTCCCATAGATTTGACCAAAACTTCCCAATAAATAGAGAATCTCGATAAGATACAATAGAAGTGGGTAACCCAAAATGAACCCATACATTCTGAAAGAACATCTTTGTTGTTTGTTCAACTGTAACCTGCTTGTTACAAGGTATCAAAATACACATTTTACTGAACCTATCCACAACAACATACAAATAATCATGATCTTTTCTAGATTTTGACAATCCCCCAACAAAGTCCATGGAAACACTTTCCCAAGGACAAGAAGGAATTGGAAGTGGAGTGGATAAGCCTAATTTTCTATTACTGGGCTTGCTTGTAGCACACATAGTACAACCTTTGATATATCGAGAAACTGTCTCATGCATTCTTGGCTAATAACAGAACCTTTGCAATTGTGCAACTGTTTTACTTACCCCAAAATGACCTGATATAAGAGAAGTATGTGCTTCTCGAATTATGTTAACTCTTTCAGTTTGTGGAATGCATAACTTTCCCAAATGATATAAGAGTTGGTCCTTTACCATAATAATCCAATCTTCTATCTGCTGCCATGACTTAAAGTTTCATATACATATTTAAAATCTACATCTTGAGCATATTGTTCAATGTAACTTTCATGCATTACTAAGTTATGCTTAAGTATAGTAGATGCATTTATGATTGGTCTTGATAACATGTCTGCAACCTTATTGTGTATGCTCTTCTTATATCTGATGACAAGATGAAATTGCTGTAGAAAATCCATCCACCTATAATGTCTTGATTGCTACATTAGTTTGTGAGTACAAATAATGAAGTGGTTGATGGTGTGTATGTATGATTGTTTCTTTACCCATTAGGTAATGTTTCCAATTTTTCACACTTTGTACTAATGCATACAATTCTTTATCATATGTGGGAGAATTAACTACTACAGAATTAAATGTCTCATAATGAGAGCATATGGGTTTATCATGTTGCATCAACACTGCTCCCATGGTGTAGTCATTGGCATCTATCTCAATCTCAAGTGGATCTTGAAGATCTAGTAGTGCTAGTACTGGTGCTGTATTGATTTTCTCTTTTTAGGTGTCAAAGGCTTTCTGCTATTTGCCTCCCCACTTAAACACCTTTTTCAATGCTGTTAAAGCATGTAATGGAGCTACAATCAAAGAAAAGTTAGCAATAAACTTTCTCTAGTATTGTGTTGCCCCTAGGAAACTCCTAACCTCTGTAGCAGATTTGGGTTTAGGCCAGTTCACAATGACTTCAACCTTAGAGGGATCTATCTTCAATTCACCACCCCCTACAATATGACCCCAATAATTTAAAGATGTTTTTCCAAATTCACATTTTGACAGTTTTACATAGATATTTTCTCTTTTTAAAACATCTAAAGTCTGCTTTACATGCTTTACATGGTCTTCCCATGTCTTACTAAAAACGAGAATGTCATCTAAATAGACAATTACAAAGTCATCAATAAATGGTTTAAGTACATCATTCATAACTCTCATAAATGTAGCAGGAGCATTAGTTAAGCCAAAAGGCATAACCAACCATTCATACAGTCCTTGCTTTGTCTTGAAAGTAGTATTCCATGCATCCTGTTCTGCAACTTTGACCTGATGATAACCACTTCACAAGTCTAACTTAGAAAGTAAACCGCTTCTTTAAATTGATCTAATAAATCATCAATACGAGGAAGAGGATAACTATTCTTGATCGTTATTTTATTTAGTGCTCTATAATCAATGCACATTCTCCATGAACCATCTTTCTTTCTCACCAACATGATTGGAGATCCACATGGTGGTGTGCTTGGTCATATAAACCCTTTAGCGAGCAACTCCTATACCTGCTTCTTTATTTCTGCATTCTCTAAAGTTGACAACCTATACATTCCAATGTTAGGTAATGGAGCATCTTGCTGCAAAAAAATATCATGTACTATTTCTCTCTTGGGTGGCAAAACTTTTGGTTCTTGAAATAGAACATCATACTCTAAAACAACTTTAACTAAATCAACTTTCTATTTAGAATCACAGCCTTCAAATGCATTGGATTTTTCAGGATCCTTTGCCTTTACAACCATTAGTAAAGACTGCTTACTTGAATTCACAATTCTTTTCATCTGTCCTGAATTTATGAGAGAATAGTTATCTTTGAGTTTATGAGCTCTTACAATATATTCTATTCCATCTTTAGTGAGTTGATACTTATTCTCAGCTCTATAGCAAATAGCTATCCTATCATACAAGTATGGACTTCCCAAAACAATACCACATATATCCAATGGAACTATATCTAACTCAACCTCATCTACAAATGTTGATCCAATAGCAAACCTAAGTTTACATTGTCTCGTTACTTGTAGCTTTGTTTTATCACACACCCAACCTAATGGATATGGCTTCTCATGAAGTTTTGTTTGTAATCCCAACTTCTTTACAATTGTTTTAGAAATCAAATTTACTTGTGATCCACTATCAAATAAAGTATCAATCTTATTGTGCTTGGAAGTTACTCTAATACGAAAAATCTCATTTCTTTCCCTCTCATTTCTTTCATTATCAACAGATTGTGTAGAATTACTTGTGGATGCTTCAAAATCTTTACCTTTAATACCTATGGTTGTAACTGTTGTTTCATCGCCTGAATCTGATCCCAAGTCCTGTTGAATAGTTGTAACATTCTTTTTCTTCCTTCCACAGAACCTCTTAGGTCTTTGTTCTAGATGCAAAAGCCAGCAATGTGCCTCATCGTTTCCTTCTTTCTTGCAATGAGTGCATGAAGGTTTATCCTTCTGTACAGTGTTTGCTTTCCTCTCCTTCCATTTCAGTTTCTTATTTTCCTTACTCTTGCTTACATAATATTTAGATGGTCCCCCAACCTCTGGGTTTACATTCTTACCTCTAGCTTCTAGATGTGTGGCTTGAACTGATACATCATCTAAGCTAGTGGGATTAAACATGAGAATAGTATGCTTTAAATAACCATGCAGACCACCTATATACTTCAATAAAGTCTCAAGTGAGTCCAAGATATACCTAGAGTTAAAGCTCTTTTCCTGAATTCCTGAGTATAACTTTGTACACTCTGACCCTTCAACTGGCAAAGAGTTCTCCAACTCATCATCGCTTGCCGCATATAAGCTAAAGGATAGAATTGCTTTTTGATAGCATAAACAAATTCATTCCAGGTAGAAATGATTTTACTATGTTTTTGCAGATCAGCTTGTGTCTTGCCTTCCCACCATACTAGTGCAATTCCTCCAAGTCGAAGGATAGATAGATGAATCTTCTTCCTTTCGGAATCAATGTTTTGCACCCTATAATATACATCAATTTGTCTCATCCAATTATCTAGCTTTTCTGCATTGAGTTCTCCACCATAAATTGGCAAATCAAAATTCACATCTAATTTAATCAAAGAAGTTTTCTTCTTTTTCTTATCAGGGCTAGTTTTATGCGAAGAAGATGATGAGGACGATGAAGGTGATGATGGAGGAGATGGTGGAGAAGGAATTTCTCCTTTTCCTTTGCCTTCTAGAGGGACAACTAGAAAAGGTTCCTCTTCTCCTTTGACTGGTTTGGGTGTTGAAGTGCTTTCACCTTGACCCTTCTTAAACTCCAGATACATCTCTTCCACCATGGCTTGCATGGCCATAAAACTGTCCATAAACTGAGATTCTGATCCCAATGGAGCTTCTTCTGTTATTCTCCTCTGAGAATAGACTCTTCCAATCTCTGGATTAGCCTCAACAAGTTCTCCTTCTCCTAGTCTGAGCTTTAATCTAGTTAGCATTCAAAATCCAACACAAGCTTTTTTAACTTCAACAAAACCAAAACCAAATGCTCTGCTACCATCTGATCTGAAAATGAATTCTTAAACCAATATTAAGGTATTACAGACTCATGTGCAGGAATGCCTATATTGTCTAGTGCAATGGATCAAAAAGATTGTGAATAATATAGACAATGAACATTTATAAAACATAATAAACACACACATCAACACAGAACTAAGAAAATAATCAAGGAGCTCACCAGACTTCTTGGCTACGTCTCCTGGTCCAGCTTTCAGTGTCAACCTCTATATTATGTCTTCAAGAGTAGATTATTACAAGTGTGAGCTCAAGCTGAGTCTCAACAAAAAATTGACAAAACAACAGGGATTTACTTGAAATCCTCGAGCCTACAAGAGTACACAAACTCTCCCTCTTGCTCTCTTTCTGTCTGAGCAATTGCCTCCTCCCTTGTTCTATTGTGGGATGGCTTTTTAAGCCTATTGACACTTGTTTGTTCATCTCCCTTTTCGGGCTCTCTGGCTCCCGATTGTTGTCCGTTCAAATCCTTGTTGAGCGTTAAACAATCATTGCAAAACACTCTAAGGTAGGGTGGCCACTTGTTTTCCAACAGAAAGGACCAGGCGTGGGTTAAAATCCCAAAAAACACTCTTCTCTGTTTACACAGAGAAATACACAGAATACACTGAAAAACAATGGAAAATCCGCCAAGGCCAGACTTCAAAAGATATCGGATCCGACCTATAATCCTATCGGGTCCATTGTTGCATCGCTGTAAGTTGCAGCGCCCATATCCCACGGTTTCATTTTGTATTCGGTTTATAATGGAAATATAAAGAAATACATAGAATATATTGAAAAAACCCGACAAAAACATTTTATCGGAACTCAAATTATATCAAGCCGCGTCTATAATTCCTTTCGGGTCTGTCTTTATCGCATGTTACTTCAGTTCCCCGATCTCTGGTCTCTGATCACTCTGATTGGCCTTATCGGCTATCGACGCATCGCTATCGGCCCATCGCATCGACGTATCACATGACCCACGATCCATTGGCACCACCCCTTGTGTTGTTGTGATGCAATAAATCACAGTCGCATATCACTTAAGCCTCAAGCCCTTGGTAAGTCCTCCTTTGTGTTATAACGATGCGATATTGTGAGTTGATCTGGATCGTTGATCTGCGCACTCAATCAACGGTCCTCGTTAAATCGCATTGATTGCTATAGCGATTTCCATAAGGCCGCCTCCAATATACTTCGCTGGCCTCTCCCGATTGTGATATCCCGATTCAATTTGGACCATTGATCTGTCCGATCTAACGGATCTAGTTCAGCGGCATTTGAACCTCCGATAGCTTTGTTTTCCGCCATTCTTTCATTGTTTTCCCTTGCGATAGTATTTCCGATAGTTAATATACATGAAGACTTAGAGGTTTTAGGATCCATTTTGGATCATAAAAGGATGAAGGAAATTTTGAACTGAACTAGTTAAGAGGGTAAGGGGAAATTCAGATGTTGGCTACTGCCTTCACCCCACACATAAATTCCAAAAATTCTTCAATTACAGACCAAGGAATAGACCATTCTCCTATTTTCTTCAAATTCTTTCTGCTGATTAAATTGCCAAATATCCTAAGGTTTAAAAACAGATAAAAATTTGTTAAAATCACAATTTTGAAATGTGATATCTTTACAATCCAATTGTTCAAAATTTAATGAAAATTTTAACTCCATATCTAATTTAAACAAAATACCAAAAATAAATAAAATTACTCTAAACAAAAACTCCAAAAATATCTAATAAAATAATCCCATTTAATCAATAAGAACGATCTCTTACAATAACCCTAACCCATTATATGCAATGTGTAAATTCATGTATGCCCCACATATTCCTGCTCATATTACTGGCTTGGGATGTTTAATGCAGCGCCACATATTCTTGCTCATATTACTGGCTGGAGATGTTTATTGTATTCACCACTGAACTGCTAGAATTTGGGAAAGCGTAAAATCTATGGTGTCAATGTTGTTGGTATGTGGCTTTTAAAATAGTAGTGTTTCACACACTACTTTGTTGATTCCAAAGAAAATTGTATTATGAATTTAAAAAATTTATTATATTAATTTAAATTATATTTAGTATTCAAGTTCCAAGATTTTAAAAAGTTTTATATTTGGAAAAATGTGATAGATAAATATAAGATTAAAATAAGTCTAAATCAGTAAAATACATATTTTGTTTCATAATACGATAAAATCAATGTTTTAATTATATATGTTTTTTGAAACATAGATTTCATTTTTTCTTTTATCATAGAAATGTGTTTTAAATGATTTCTTCTAATGAGCACAATTACATTATGATTTTATTATGTATGAAAAAATATCCAAACAGATTTCATTAAATAAATTAAATCTGTGTTATAAAGTATAATATTCTTTTAGATCTCAATTTTTTTGTAGTTGAATTTCTTTAATAAAATAGATGAAATATGATAGATAGAAAATAAAAAAAAATGCAATGCGAAGTTGTTCTCCTCTCTTTTCTATGGCATGTTAATATTAAGATAAGAGTACAGGTACTTTTTATGCAGTTATCTAAGACTTGTGGCATGTATTATCTCTAAAGAATCTTAATCACCTTTATTCTTCTCACAATATTCTCAATCTCATTTATTTTTCTCAACTATGAAAGAAACACAATAGCATAGAAGGGAAGGTTGCTACTCCTCCCAACACCCTCCTATTTAATATAGCCCAATAACCAACTAGGGTAAGGTTTGACTCCCTCAATCTTCAACTATAGGTATGGTTTTAGACTTTGTAGACCTTTCTTGAAATTCCACATTTGTCTAGCCCTATTTCCATAAGAAACTAGGTTGACATGAGATCTCTTATACCATGGTGGTCAACATCCTAGGTTGACTTCGGGGAGGGATAACATTTGCATAAAAACTCTAATTGATGTGATTATCTATGGGTCTTATGCTAAAGAAGGAGAATTTTGAGACAAAAATTGTCATTTAATGCTTTAAAAAATATGGCTTCAAAAGATTTTAAAACTAAATTCTCAATATTAAAATTCACCATCAAAATGATCCTACAAATTAATTCTTCAAAATACAATGATCTGTTGCTCTAGATTAATACAATAATTCCTTATTTTTAAAAATGTATAATAATATTAATAATGTAATTCTCAAACTAAATTTCATATATATCTTAACCTTTTAATTTGTATGCAATGAAATAAAATTGATGTAATTTATAATTATTAGTATCATGAAACATTTAATGAAAGTTTTAATAAAAAACAATTGTATATTTTCATTTGTTTACAATCATATATAATAACCTTATTCTTAAAAATTATAATAATGTCAGTAAGTAATCCTCAAGCTAAATTTTATTATTTTAACATTTAATTTGTACCATGAAATAAATAATGTAATTTATATTATTTTATTGTAATAAACATTTATTTCTTAATATAATTTATTGTTAATTGATAGTTATAAATGTCGTTAGGTATTTAACTAGTTTTATGTTAGTAGAAATAGTGATTTATATCAATGAATTGACTACCAATGGTATGTTAACGGTTTCTCATAATACTTTTCTTAAAAAATTTATAATTAAAAAATTCCAAAGGATTACCTCAAGTAGTTATGGATATTGTTGGTCGTTTGCCACTTATGTGCTAGCAAATGTCTAGATTAAGTATCTTATGTGAAGAAAAAATATTATATGTGTTAGGTCTCTATAATACTAATGATGCCCCCATTACTATTGTAGTTGTATCCCATATTAATATTGTTGTGCCCCTATTGTCCCCATATTGTTATTACTATGCCCCATAGAATCCCTCTATTGTTATTTTTGTGTCTTTATATTATCATTGTTAGGTCGACTTGGTTATATTGTAACTCCTTAGACTCCTATATTTAGAAAGGAGGTTTTTTCATTTGAATCATCTAAGAATTGTTCATTTATCTAATGTAAAAGAGGTTGCCCCCTCGAAGAGGCTGAATTCTAAGGCATTGATCTATCTTTTCTATTTTTTTTGTGAGCTGGTTTCATAACATTTGGTATCAGAGCTTTGGATTCTAGGGTTTCGCTGCTCCAAATAGGTCATCGTGGAATTTTTGCTATAACTCTTTTTATGCGATGTTTGAGAAGCAAACAAAAAAACCCATTTGAGACGAAATCACGTTGAACCTTGGGTCCAAATTCAAAGCTTTTCATGCTATATTTGCGGAGATATGATTTGAGGAAGTTGGTATTTTTGCAAACTCCTGAATTACATTCCAAACAGGTGACCTTGGGAAAATCATCATAACTTTTGTTTTGAGCATCTTATTGCAATTTCGTAAGAAGTTACAGAAAGAGGACAGACTATAGTTTTCTGTATATATTGTTTAGACCTAAAGGTCAAAACAGTGACACGTGGCACCTCATACAAGTTCGTTCTTCTGAAAAGGTATATAATCAGGTCATCTTGGGAGATTGTGCATAACTCTTTCTTGGAGAATCTAAATTCGATCAGACTAGTGGAATTGGAAAGAGGACATAGAGGGCTACTGTAGGTCACAATTTTAGAACTGAAAGATCCGAAATTACAGAGATACATCATATTCAATATCGAGTGCCTACAAACTGAAAATGGGTGTGTATTTTTTTTAATATTTGCGTAAGCTCGGTTTGAAAAATTAGTTTCAAGGAATTCAAAGGGAATAGTGAAGAGTTATTATCGGTAATTGATGCCCTGAAGAAAGAAAATGGAAACACCTAGTAAACAATCTGAAAGCTCTAGCATGACTCATGAAAAAGAGGAAGAAATTCTACATGATATATCAAAATTACAAGACCAAGTGTAACAAATGTCACTCTCACAAAAGCTAACAGAAGCTAAGATAAATGATGTGGAATCTAAAATAAAGGGTGTGGAAGCTAAGATGAATGGCATGGAAGCTAAGATCAATGGTGTGGAAACTAAGATCAATGGCATGGAAGCTAAGATGAATGGCGTGTACGCTAAGATGGATGGCATGGATGATAAGATGGAAGAATTGAAGATAAATTTGAATAAGTTGCTATAAGAAATGGTCACTAACGGTGAAAGGGTAGTAAAGGAAACTCATGATGAGAATAAAAGAAATGTTAATTATGATTTCATAGACTCTAATGTTGGATCGAAGACCCACCATATTCCAAAAATCGATATGCGGAAGTTTGATGGCAAGGATCCCGCAACATGGCTACTACAGATGGAGCAATTTTTTGATCTCAATAATGTGCAAAACACACAAAAGGTACGTATTGAAACTTTATATTTGGAACCAAATCAGTTTGTATGGTGTCAATGGCTTTTCTCTCGTAAACAAATTATCACTTGGGATATTTTTACGGAAGAAATGTCAACACATTATGAGGATACAAAAAGCAACACTTTTTTTAGCCAATTGATAAGTCTCAAACAAAAGGGTTCAATAATGGAGCACATTGAGGAGTTCCAAAAATTGAAAATAAGTGTAAAAAATATTCCAGAGGAGCATAGGATTGATGTGTTCATAGGGACTTTAAAGGAGAATATCCAACATGGTGTTCGCCTTTGGGAACCTGATTCATTGGAGAAGGCATTCAGGTTAGCAAGAAAAATGGAAAGTAAAATTATGGCAACCAGGAAGCCTACCACTCACAACTATAAAGATGGAAGTGTTGTTGCCCCTAGCCTTACACAACCTATAAGGTTGACACCACAACAATTGGAAGAAAAAAGAGCAAAAGGGCTTTGTTACAGTTGTGATGGCAAATACACTAAAGGTCATAAGTGTGCTGAGAAGAAATTATTCTCCGTAGATTGTGAAGAGGAAGAAGAAAATGAACAAGAAAGGACAAAAGAAGAGGATATACTCCAAGAAAAAAGCCTAGATAAAGAAGAAATGAATCTAACCATATCTTGTAATGCATTGGCTGGAATTACCACTCCTCAAACCATTAAGATAGAAGGACATATCAAGAAGAAAAAGGTAATAGTGTTGATTGATTCAGGAAGTACCCACAATTTTATCCATTGTAAAATAGCAAAAGAATTGAATTGTTTCCTATATCCAGCACTAGAGTGTCAAGTGATGGTTGCAAGTGGAGGAACGATAAATTGCTCTAGAAAGTGCCATAATATCAAGTTGTCCATGGGAGAATATGTATTGAATAGCCCAATGCTTTCCATTCCAATGGGAGGTGTTGATGTTGTACTAGGACTTCAATGGCTACAATCCTTGGGTACAATAGCTTTTAACTTTCAAGAACTTTTCATGAAATTTATGCGGAAGGAAAGGAAATTGAATTAAGGGGCATTGTAGGGAAACCGGGAAAGATAATTAGCTCTAACAGCATGACAAAGCTTCTAAAAAAGGAACAACGAGGTATAATTGCACAATTATGTTTGCTAGATGTTTCCACATCGAAATCATCTATTTCTCTAGATCTCCAAAAAGTCCTGGACAATCATTCCAAGATATTTGAGACTTCTAAAGGTCTCCCTCCTATTCGTGATCACGATCATGCTATTCATTTGATTCCAGGAAGTGTTCCTCTAAACATCAGGCCGTACATATATCCCTATTCCCAAAAGAGTGAAATTGAACGTATGGTTGCAGAAATGCTAGAGGCTGGGATAATTCAACCTAACCAAAGTTCTTTCTCTGCTCTAGTAGTATTGGTACACAAGAAGGACGAATCGTGCTGCATGTGTCCGGATTATAGGGAGCTCAACAAGCTCACTATTAAAGATAAGTTTCCCATTCCTATCATTGACGAATTATTGAATGAATTGCATGGATCAATTTACTTCACCAAGTTGGATCTTCGTTCAGGATATCATCAAATCAGAATGAAGACTGAAAACATTCTGAAAACAACATTTAGAACTCATGAGGGTCACTATGAATTTTTGGTCATGCCTTTTGGCCTTACCAATGCACCTTCTACATTTCAAGGTTTGATAAATTCCATTTTCAAACCCTTCCTTAGAAAATTTGTGTTAGATTTTTTGATGATATACTAATCTACAACAAGTCTTGGAAGGATCATGTTGAACATGTTGACAGGGTGCTACAACTATTGGAGGAGAAACAATTATATGCAAAAAGATCCAAATGTTTCGTTGGAGTACAAGAGGTGGAATATCTGGGTCATATTGTATCTCATGAAGGAGCTAAGGTAGACCCTAGAAAAATTAAAGCCATTAAGGAATGGAAAATCCCCACATCCATAAAGCATCTGCGAGGATTTCTCGGGTTGACAGGGTATTATCGCAAGTTGTTAAGAATTATGGGAGAATAGTAGCACCTATAACAACATTATTGAAGAAATATGATGCATTTTCATGGACTCTAGAAGCAACAAAGGCCTTCGAACATCTTAAAGAGGCAATGTGCCAAGCACCGATCTTAGCTACACCAGACTTCACAAAAACCTTTATTGTGGAATGTGATGCTTCAGGAAATGGAATTGGTGTTGTTTTAATGCAAGATGAAAGACCCATTGCTTTCGAAATCCGTCCAATCAAAGGGAAAGTATTTACACAAAGCTATTTATGAGAAGGAAATGTTGACAATACTACATGCACTTAAGAAATGGCGACCCTACCTAATGGGAAGACACTTCAAGGTAAAAATAGATCATGATAGCCTTAAATACTTTGTAGAACAAAGATTATCCTCTAAAGAACAAAAGTGGGTCACAAAGACGTTGTGTTATGACTTTGAAATCATCTACAAAAAAGGGAAGCAAAATGTTGTGGCAAATGCACTCTCAAGAAAGGATGAGGATGTGGAAGCAATGTTGTGCGCCATTTCTATTATCCAACCAGATTGGATAAATGAAGAAATGGGAATGGAAGAATGATGAAGAAGTGTGGGCACTTATTCGAAAGTTACAACAAGATTCTAGTACATCTGATGCATTTATCTCGGAAAATGATTTGTTATGGTACAAAGATCGCTTATACCTCTGTAAGAATTCCCAACTCAGACAAAATATTCTTCTGGAATTGCACGCTTCTCCCTTAGGAGGGCACTCAGGATTTTTAAAAACTTACCACAGGGTTAAGAAGGAATTTTTTTGGGATGGCCTTAAATTAGATACTCAAAAGTTTGTGGCAGAATGTTTGGTTTGCCAACAAAATAAAGCTGAAACACTTAAGACACCAGGTCTATTACAACCTTTATCCATTCCGAGCCAATGTTGGGAGGAGGTTTCAATGGATTTTATCACAGGTTTACCCAAGTCTGAGGGAAAGAGTGTCATCATGGTGGTAGTTGATAGACTTACCAAGTATGCACACTTTGTGCATTATCACCTCCATTTAAAGCCAGTACAATTTCTATTGCATTTATGGAAA
>APFE030583472.1:34556-51406 GCA_000404065.3 Pinus taeda | reverse complement strand
CCTCTTTGAGGGTTTTAACCACGTCAAAAATACTGGTGTATTGATTTGAGATCTGGTTGTGAGCGGTGTCCTTTTGGTGTTCTTTCTGAGGAACTTACCCTGTAAATTCCTACAAAAACAACAACAAAGGGACACTTATTTCTAAGTGTGATAGTTGAAACAACACATTAAGGCACTTAGAACACAAATTACAACAGAAAATATGAATGTGAACAAAAGGTGTGCTATGCTATAGGAATGTTTCTAGCACATATTATAATGAGATGTGATTCCATGTAATGTGGAAGAGTGTGCCATAACTAGCTTTGGTGATACACAAAGGTGCTATTTATGCAAGAGTGAAAACTACAAAAGCGACACTTACGACAAGAGGGAAACATGTAGACGACACTTGCAAAATTCGAATGACCTTGAAAGAGACACATACTAGAGTGAAGATAACATGAAAAATACACTTATTAAAGTGCAAGTGGTCCAAAGTGACACCCATGAACATAAAAGCGACACTTGTGAAAGCGACGGTGTGCAAAAGCAACAATTGGGAAAACTCATCGAAATAGAAGTACAAATGCAACCAAAGTGAGGGAGGCCATCAAAAAAGGTGCACACTGAATGTCGACATGAGTTGAACATCATCTAGGGACTATCTTGATGGATGGTGTTATGCCTATTCAAGCTAGCATAAATAAAGTGCACTCATGAATTCAATAAAAACTATGTATGTGTGAACAAGTGACTTTGACAAGTAGAACCTGAGACTTAAACATATTGCAAAACATCAATCAACGATGAAGGGATTATGTAATGATAGATCGTAAGATCCTCAGTAGGCTCCAAAATTCAAGTGTGGGAAAAATTTTGGAGGGTGTTGATCACAATGTCAAAAAAACCTTAAATCTTCCTTATTAAATCTTCTTATCAATTCTTTTTTTTTTTCTTACAGAGATGTTATCATGTTAAAGTCCCCTCCTAAGATCCATCAGTTTGCTTGGCAAAGATATGCTATGAAGCTATGACCTTGCAAGAAGATTTCTTTCTCATTTGGAATGGGGGGTCATAAACTACAGTTAGAATCCCATGATCCTTCAAACCTAGATAACTAAAATGACGTGAGAAAGAGCCTTTGGTCACAATCCAATTTGAAAACAATACTTTTGTTCCAAATGATTGTTATTCCCCTAGCCATGCCAATTGTATCCAAAGTAGCACCCCCACATCCTTTCCACCATCTATTTGTTATTATATTAAATATTGCTATTACAGGTTGATTACATGTTTGAATATATATTTCAAGTATACAAATATTAGGAATATATTTTTTTGTTCAAAATGATAACTTTAGACAAAATTTAACTAGCACAACCGCATTTACACATACGCTGATAGGGTATATGAAGCATATCTACAACCACATTTATCAATGTGGTTGATATACACTGACAGGCATATATCAACCACATTAATAATTATTATTTTTATTTTGTTAAAAACCAATTATTTCTCAATATAAATAACTATATAAATAATAACAACCATATTATTATATATTTATATATTTATGATTATTATATTAAGCTTATATTATACATTTAAAATGTTACTTCTATAATATTTTATTTCATATTGTCTTAATTTTAAATTATTTAATATAATTTAAATATTAATAATAATATTAATCATAATAATAGTAATAATATAATTAACAATAATAATCTTACTAACAATAACTATTTTAGTAAATGTGGTTGATATAGGCATAAGGCTTCATTTGTATTTGTGCAACAAACCATTGATGATATATAAAATAATAATAAAATTTTTTATTCATCTTTATAAATGTAATAAATAATAACTTAATTTATTAAAAATAATTAATTTTTAATACTGTTTTTAGAAAAAATAAATATTTATATTTTATTTATAATTTATATTCATTCATAATAATAAAATAATGGTTACTAATAACATTGTTAATAGTAATTTACTAATAATAATTAATAGTTAATTAATTAATTATATTTAACATAATAATAATTCTTAATTAAATATTACTAAATAATAATAATAATAATAATTCAATTCAATTTTATATACTAATTATAATATTTGATTTTCATATTGAGACAATCTTTGTCACAAAGTGATTTTTGAGCATGGTTGGCTATGATTCACCATGGTTGACCACAGTTGATATTATAAACCCAAGGGATTGATATGATAAACACAAGGGATTAATACTAAAACCCCAAGGGATTATGAACCCAAGAGAATTATATCAAACAAAAAAGACTAATATTATAAACCAAGGTATCTAAAACCTAAGATAAATATTATAAATACTAAGAAAAACATGGTTGACCATGATTGATTTTCATATTGAGACAATCCTTGTCATAATGTGATGTTGGACAATGGTTGACCATGCTTAACCATGGTTGATTTTCATATCAATAAAATCTTTGCCATAATGCCACGTTCGACATTTGTTGACCACGATTAACCATGGATGACCATGTTTGATTTTATAAAACATGGTTGACCAAGTTTGACAATGATTAACGATTGTTGACCATGATTATGATATTGAGACAATCTTTGTCATAATGCGATGTTGGACCATGGTCGAGACAATGATCGATTCTCATATTGAGACAATCTTTGTTACAATGCGACGTTTGACCATGGTTGACTATGATTTATATTATAAACCCAAGGAAATAATAAACCTTAGGGATTAATATTAAAAATCCAAGACATTATAAACCTAAGGGAATAATATTAAACTCTAGGAATATGAACACTTAGATTAATAAACCCAGGGGATTGATATTATAAAACCAAGGGAACAATAAACCCAAGGTAATAATAAACGCAAGGGATTAATACTAAGACACCAAGGGATTATGACCCCAAGGGAATAATATTAAACCCAAGGGACTAACAGTATAAACCCAAGGTATATATAAGATAAATATTGTAAACAATAAAATAAACATGCTTGACCGTGGTTGATTTTCATATAGAGAAAATCATTTTCACAATGCGACGTTGGACCATGGTTGACCATAGTTGATATTATAAAACCAGGGGATTTATATTATAAACGTAAGGGATTAATACTAAAACTCCAAGGGATTACGAACCCAAGAGAATGATATTAAACAAAAAACACTGATATTATAAACCCAAGGTATATAAAACCTAAGATAAATATTATAAATATGATAAAAAAACATGGTTGACCATGGTTTATTTTCACATTGAGACAATCCTTTTCATAATGTGACGTTGGAGCATGGTTGACCATGCTTAACCATGGTTGCTTTTCATATCAATACAATATTTTTCATAATGCTACGTTCGACAATGGTTGACCACGATTAACCATGGATGGCCATGTTTGATTTTATAAAACATGGTTGACCAAGTTTGACAATGATTTACCATGGTTGACCATGATTATGTTATTGAGACAATATTTTTCATAATGTGATGTTGGACCATGGTCAAGACAATGATTGATTCTCATATTGAGAAAATATTTGTCAGAATGTGACATTTGACCATGGTTGGCCATGATTGACCATGGTTGACTATGATTTATATTATAAACCCAAGGAAATAATAAACCTTAGGGATTAATATTAAAAATCCAAGACATTATAAACGTAAGGGAATAATATTAAACCCTAGGAATATGAACCCTTAGATTAATAAACCCAAGGGATTGATATTATAAAACCAAGGGAACAATAAACCTAAGATTAATACTAAAACACCAAGGGATTATGACCCCAAGGGAATAATATTAAACCCAAGGGACTAACATTATAAACCCAAGGTATATAAACAATAAGATAAATATTGTAAGCACTAAAATAATCATGCTTGACCATGGTTGATTTTCATATAGAGAAAATCCTTGTCACAATGCAACATTGGACCATGGTTGACCATTCTTAACCATGGTTGATTTTCATATCAAGAAAAGCTTTGTCACAATGCGACGTTCAACCATGGTTGAGCATGATTGACCATGGAAAACCATGTTTGACTTTATAAATCATGGTTGACCATGATTGACCATGGTTGACTATGATTATCGTATTGAGACAATCTTTGGCATAATGTGACATTTGACCATGGTTGAGACAATGATTGATTTTCACATTAAGACAATCTTTCTCACAATGCAACGTTGGACCATGGTTGACCATGATTAACCATGGTTAACCACAATTTATTTTATAAAACGTGGTTGACCATGGTTGAATAATATTAAACCTAAGGGACTGATATTATAAATCCAAGGTATATAAACCCTAAGATAAATATTATAAACACTAAAATAAAGATGGTTGAACATGTTGACCATGATTGATTTTCGTTTTGAGACAATCTTTGTCACAATGTGAAGTTAGATCATGGTTGATCATGAATGATTTTCACATCGAGAGAATATTTGTCAAAATGCAACGTTGGACAATGGTTGACCATGGTTGATTCTCGTATTGAGACACTATTTGTCACAATGCAACATTGGACCATGGTTGACCATCATTGAATTTATAAAACATGGTAGACAATGGTTGAGCATGGTTGACCATGGTTAAACATGATTGATATTATAAACCCAAAATAATAACAAACCCTTGGGATTAATACTAAAAACCGAAGGACTATAAACCTAAAGGAATAATATTAAACCCTGGGAATGTGAACCCTTAGATCAATAAACCCAAGGCACTGATATTATAAACCAAAGGGAATAATAAACCCAAGGGTTACAGATTATAAATGCAACATATATAAACCCTAACATAAATATTATAAACCCTAAAATAAACATGGTTGATCCTCGTTGATTTCCATATAGAGAAAATCCTTGTCATAATGCAACGTTGGACCATGGTTAAACTTGGTTGACCATGATTGATTTTCATATCGAGACAATCTTTGTTAGAACGCAATGTTGGACCATGGTTGACCATGGTTGATTTCCATATTGAGATAATCTTTGTGGCAATGCGACATTCGACCGTGGTAAACCCAAGGTACTATAAAGTTAAGGGAATAATATTAAATCATAGGAATATGAACTCTTAGATCAATAAACCCAAGGGAATAATAAACCAAGGGGATAAAAATTATAAACCCAAGGTATATAAACCCTAACATAAATATTATAAACCCTAAAATAAACATGGTTGACCATGGTTGAATTCAATATTGAGACGATACTTGTCACAATGCGATGTTGGACCATGGTTGATCATTGTTGGTCATTAGTTTTTCATTAGTTTTTCATATCGAGAAAATATTTGTGAGAATGTGATGTTGGACCTTGGGTTACCATGGTTGATTTCCATATTGAGACAATCTTTGTCACAATGTGACATTCAAGCATGGTAAGCCCAAGGGACTACAAACCTAATGGAATAATATTAAACCCTAGGAATTTGAACCCTTAGATAAATAAACCCAAGGGATTGATATTATAAACCGAAGGGATAAAAAATATAAACCCAAGTTATGTAAACCCTAACATAAATATTATAAACCCTAAAATAAACATGGTTGACCATGGTTGATTTCCATATTGAGGCAATCCTTGTCACAATGCGACATTGTACCATGGTTGAACATCATTGAATTTCATATTGAGACAATCATTTTCATAATGTGACGTTCGATCATGGTTGATTTCCATATTGAGACAATCTTTGTCACAATGCAACATTTGAACATGGTTCACCATGGTTGGTTATGGTTAACCATGGTTGGCTATGAATGACCATGGTTGACCATGGTTGGCTATGATTGACCATGGTTGACCATGATTAATATTATAAACCCAAGGAACTGATATTATAAACCCAAGGGAATAATATTAATCCCAAGGTATTATGAACCCAAGGGACTAATATTATAAACCCAAGGTATATAAACGTAAAGATAAATATTATAAACACTAAAATAAACATGGTTGACCATGGCTAATTTTCATTTTGAGACAATCCTTATCACAATGCGACGTTGGACCATGGTTTACCATGGTTGATTTTCATATCGAGACAATCTTTGTCACAATACGACGTTGGACCATGGTTGATTTTCATATCAAGATAATCTTTATAACAATACAACGTTTGACCATGGTTGACCATGATTGACCATTGTTGACCATGATTGTCCATGATTTTTACATGGAGACAATTTTTGTCACAATGTGACATCCGACCATGGTTGACCATGGTTGATATTATAAACCCAAGGTAATAATAATAATAGTGGTTGATATTACAGGTTGATTACATGTTTGAATATATATATTTCAGATATAAAAATAATTAGGAATATATTTTTGTTCAAATGATAACTTTAGACAAAATTTTAACAAGAGAAATCTTAAAAATAAATTGCATTTTTCTTTGTGATTAATGTAAAAAAATAGTATATAAATTTTAATATATATAATTAAAATTACTTAAATAAACGATCTTTTTCCTTTTTCTCTAATCATTCATTAATAATAATAATAAATTAAAATTTATTGTCAATTGCGTTATCTTGTGTGGTTTGTGTAAAATGACTATTGTCTTTCTCACATAGGTTCAAATCTTGCTAGTGACATAATGAATTATAATGTCTTGATTGATCTATTTCATAATAAGCCATAATTTGAGAATATTTTTTATCTAACAACTTTACTCTTGAGTTAAGATAAACAAATTTATTTCCAAAAAAAATAAATAAATAAGAAAAATATAATTAAAATATATAAACAAGTATAATATCATAAGATTTAATACCAAAAAATTTATAAAAATTACCAGAGCTTTGAATGAAAATAATACCAATTAATAAGATAATCTTCTAAACGTTATAATAATATAATATAAACACCTACTTTGATGAATAAAATCAATATAAATACACACTTGTGAGATTTCAATTACATAATACTCATTAAAAAAAAAGAAAAAAAACAAAAACAAAAAATATATAATTCGGGCAAAGCCCCCACTTGTGATTAATAAAATCAATAAATCAGCCATTGAGCTTCATAACTTAGATTCATAAAAAAAAAACAAAAGCAATATATAATTCGGACAATAATGGTTAATTTGATCTATATATGTTGATATTCAAAGTCCTTTTTTATTTTAGTTTTTTCCTAGTAAGTTTTATGTTTGTCAAATATACTTTGCATGGTTACCTTAGTGTGGGAAATATTTTAAACAACTTATTTTATGTCATCAGAATATTTATTCAAATTTATAATAACTTTAAAATAATCAATAAATCACGTTTAAATACATTTATACATATAATTTAATAAAAACAGAAAACCATCTTTTTAAAAGTAGTACACAAACCAATGTGTTACATTTATTGTGCTTTACAAAAGATATGATCCTTATCCTAATTGCAAGTACCCCAACTTTGAATTTTTTCATTATCATGATGTCTACTTTTTAGTAAAGAGCTCTTATATGTGAAAGGAAATATAAGTGGCTCTTATATGTAAAGGAAGAATGATTTAAAATAATACAATGAACATGGACCCTAACTTTGATCATATCTCCACTTTTTATTAAAGACAAGATTATAAAATGCCCTTATATGTGAAGGAAGTATTTTAAAATAATACCATAGTATGTCTTTTATATCATTGGAAGATTGCATTTATTGGTTTTGTCATCATCAAATCTATTGCAAGGTGCTCTTATCAGCGTGAAATTGAATTTCTTGCTTTTTCTTTTGATTGAACTAACCAACTCGAACAAGAGGTTTGTGCTTATAACACATGTATATATGTATAATTTATAGTTTTTATATATAAATTTAAACAGAAATTGGAAATACAAATATTTATTTTATTGATTAAACTTTATTGTGGATAAAATGTGGTATATGAAAATTAGATAATAGTAATGGTATAAAATATATAAAATGATATATATATATATATAATGATTTTAGATGATTAATAGTGTCTAGAAATGAGATAAAATAGTAAAAATATAAAATAAATAAAAAGTGATATATGCATTAGAAAAAAGATTAAATTAATTTTATAGAAAATGAATTTTGATAATATATGATTTTTTAATTTTAAGTTATTATTGTTTTATTTAGGGGTGATAAGTGAGGGGATTTTTTATGATATTTTCACTTGAGGTATTTGTAAAGTTTTAATTAATTATGTAAAATTATATAACTTTTTTTTTGTTTAATTCAAGAAATTAGGGTTAGAGCATTGTTAATCATTGGGATTCCCCGATGGTCATTAAAGAAATGTTGGTAAAATTTGTTTTGTTGAGTAATATATTCGCAATTATAATAATTCGAGTTAAAAAGGAGGCAATTATTTTCCTCAAAATCTCATAGTATCATGTAAAACAAGAAATGATATTAAGGAAGGCCTCTAGGTTAAGAAATCCATTGAGCTTTGGTTCGGAGAATATATTAAAAATGGGGAGCATTCTCATTGCATCATCCCCTAAGGTTTGGCTTGGTAATGCACATCAATAAACATTAATTCCTCACTTGATCCAAACCTAATACATCGACTTCATTTCAGTATGATGGGAGTATGGAGGACAAGCCTTTTCCTCCACATCATGTGATATTTTAAATCAACTAGGATTATTGAATTATTTGATATGTTTCACTATCAACTTTGCAAGATAATGGAGAGGGTGTGGTTTGGAATTAGGTGCATATGTAGTTGGTAATTTCAGGAAACCAACTTCATAGTAAGTGTTATCATCTTCATTTCCTATTAATTATATTTATTTTATTTTGATATAGAAAGTTCTTCAATGCAATGTAGAAAATAATGTTGATTTGGTTCATGGTAAAAGTGATTTAAATTCACTACTTGGAAGGTTCATTCACATTATGATTTCCATCTCCATTTTGTTTGGTTTTTCTTATTTGTGTGCTCCCTCATGAGATTTCGGTTCATAAGATATATCATGGGAAAAATATGGGACTTAGTATCTTTGTAGAAGTCAAGCATTAGAGGTCAAGTAGGGTGATTGACAACATTTTTGTTCTATTGGTTAGAGAGACCCTCTTTGGCTTCGACATCCTTTACCTAGTTTATATTGTAGGGAATTCATTCATGGAGAACATAGACATCATGAAATTTAAGAGA
The DNA here is from genome assembly GCA_000404065.3 of Pinus taeda. Lineage (NCBI taxonomy): Eukaryota > Viridiplantae > Streptophyta > Pinopsida > Pinales > Pinaceae > Pinus > Pinus taeda. The sequence continues at coordinate 42,240 of APFE030583472.1, read as the reverse complement.
ATTTTGAGAAGACATGAAGAACTTATGTAGTTCAATAGGAGTTCTTTATTCTCAGTGAAAACCAAGGTGCATGAGAATGGCCATCATTGTATATCCTAGGATGCAACCATCATGAGTTTATTGGTTCAGCATAAATATAAGATTGATATATTAGAGAAAAATGTAATATGGTGTGGAGCTTTGCTTTCAACTTTCTCAAGTAATCTTTATCTAGAGCCTAAAACAACAAGGTATTTGTTAACTATGCTCAAGCTAAAATCAAGGGGGTGAAATGGTACACCAATTGAAAGAATCAACGAATATTGAGAATCAGAACTCCCTTATTTCAAATGTTGGTTAGGAGAGAATGAATGATCATCATGTATTCCATTGTTTACTATGTTTTTATATGCCATTATGATTTTAGGTGTTTTTGTTAAATAGACTACTTGCGGGGAAACTTGGAATGCTTATTATATAGTCTATTGCAAAAAAAATAAAAATAAAGATGTTACACCAAATAATTGCTTATTTTGGTTTGTGAAACTCTAGAATAGTCTCTTTTATATTGTTGTTAGCCTAATTATAGCCTTTCGATACAATATAATATTTTATCTTTCAATTAATACATACAAATTATGTTCTTCTATTCCATACCAATTTCTATGAGAGTGGCTTTCTAATTCCCAATTGATTTATGCATATAACTTTTCCTCATTTTGTGAAAGAAATAAATGACCTTGTCGCCAAATTTTTCTAATATACCATCAACAGTACTATGAATATAAACAAAAAAAAACACATATAATTATATGAAAAGTCATTACAATCAACAATTTATTACACATTACTTTCTCAAATTGATGAGAATATGGAAACAAGAAAAAAAAGCCTTAGTGAGTCATTTTCCCATAACTTCAATAAATGAAGAAGAGTCAAGAAAAGGTGTTTTAGGGATAATTGGTCATGCACTTGATGAAATGTCAATGCCTCCCAAAACCTAAAAAATGAGAAATTGTAAGTGATAGCTATGTTGTTGTTGTTGTTGTTGTTATTGAGGTTTTTTTTATTGGAAATGGTGTTCTGTAAGAGAAGACCTTGTATGGAATAATTATAGAAATGTGGAAAAAAAAAAATTGAAGAAAGTTAAAAACAAAATAAAACTTTACAATGATTTTTTTTTTCTAATTTATTTTTACACTCAAAATAAATTTTTTGTCCCATGCAAAATAGCTTAATATTTCCTATTAATTCTACACTCAAAGAAAATTGGTTAGAACTTATATATAAATTATATTATATATTATATATATATAAATATATTATATATAATAAATAATATATATATCTATGATTCTATATATATATTATATATATATATATATATATTATATATATATATATATATATAGATAAGATAGAAGAGTAGATAATGTAAAATATAACCCTTATGCGCATTCATGGGTAACTAACAAAGGAACATGAATCAAAAACATCTAACTAGTTGGGAAACCAAGAAAAACACACCCCTTCCTTGGCAATATCCAAGACTAAAAAAGAAGGAAACATCTCCAACAAGGACTTAACAAGGAGAATGCTTGCATTGCTTATAAAATGTTAATCTCTCCCTCATAATAAAATTGTGGTACTATTTTCCAAAACTTCTATGTTATTTTCTTCTTTGAATCTACATTGTTATGAATGTGATTTTATAGACAATATTTTAGATCTTCATGTACATCAATTGATATCATAGCATAATATCTTGGAATCCATCCACCTATTTGAAGATATTTGTTTAGGATTCGTGGCTTAACACTTCAACGACCTTCTCAGTGCACCCTCCTTGCTTCAAATACCTATCACACATTGTAGCTTTGGGTCATAGATTCCAATCCCTTTTGTGGATGAAAATCATGCTTCCCCGTCAATAACCCTCAATCAAAGACTCACTAGTCCATGATTTATCCATGGTTCTTCAAGAGATAATTATGCTACAACAATAGAGGTTCCCGCCAGGGAAAATGCATTTAGATACATGCTTTCAATAGCCCAAATTCTCGGGCCAAATGAATGGTGAGGCTATCAAATAAAAGCTCCATGGCCTCTCCACCTATTTCAAAACATGTATCGTGATGGAAGAGGACATGAATATTCACCCTCCAATCTATAGTTGGAGGGCCTACCATAAACATGGTGGGATACTCATCTCAAGAATATATCCTTGGTTTTCATGCTCAGAGAACTAGTAGAGACTAGATCCACATGTATCACATCTTGGAATGACTTCTTCCTAGCCTTAAGAGAATGCTTCTATCCCCCAGGATATATCCAAAATATCCTTGGCAAATGTTTGTGGCTCTAGTAACTACCAAATCAACCAGTGTAAGCTCACATTGATGTCTTTTGCAATTTGTGCATTCAACTCCATATATTTGATACAGAATAGGTACTAATTATCAAATTTAATTTTGGTTTGCAAATGTTTTTTTGTCAATAAGTTGAGTTGTTTGATTGTAGTTCCTTGGGCAAGGCCTTTATTTTGTCCTTGGCTATGGAATGTAAAGTGGCTCCTCAAATTCAATCTTCTAAAACTGAAAATGGATTGTCTTCAACCAGTGCTTCTAATGTGGCCCATACCTCATCCCCCACACCTCCCAATACCCCCTGGTGTACATTTCAACAAGTCATTTCACATGATTCTACAAAATACTGAACACTTCAAAATATGCACCCCAATAAGACTCTTTTTATAGAAATAGAGCAATCAAATTCCCCTACCTCTCTTGTGTTTGTTTCTCTCAACAATCCTACTGAAGTAAACGCTCTCTCATCATCATGGCTACTAATGAAGCTAACACCTCTAATATACAACTATCAAATCAAACATGAGTTGGAAACCCTTATCCTTGACAATGGGATTCAAAAGAATATTGTGGCAAAAGACTTGGTTCGATTCCTTTTCTTCCCCACCACTACACACTCAAACCCATATAAACTCAATTAGATCCAAGAGGAATGCCCTCATATTACTACCTCCCAACATTGTGACATCAACTTTGCTACTATCCCTTTACAATATTTTGTTTTATGTGATGTTTATCCTCTCAAATGTGTTGATTTGTTACTCAATATTCCATACCAATAGGCTCAACCCACAATTTATCATGATAAAGATCACCAATACCACTTGCAATGTGAGATCCACACCTATGTGCTCACATCCCTGGCTCTCCAATCAACCCAACCTCCTATTGGCAAAGCTCCCATTAAGAAAGTAAATTTACACCAATGCATTTCTTTGTGTTTGGTTCTCCCTTCAAGGGTATTTTCACAATTCCTAAAGGCCATGATGAATGAAAATCCAAGTTATGAACATTTCCATGAGCCTCTACACATCCTTATGGAGGTTGAATCACCTGCAAGCATCATAAATGCTCACTTATTAGACGCATGAGAGATATTAGAAGAATTGTTGGAAAATGTAAATGAGTCCTAAGATTTTTTTCAAGAAGAAACAATTAAGAGAGTTAGACATTCTGAATGGAACATTATGAGAATATGTTTCATCCATAGTTGGTTTAATATCACGAGTCAATAGTAGTAACATGTGATTGAAAAGGATTACACATTAGCAATCGTACTTATAATATATTGTCGATTCGAAGGGATACACATTAGAGTAAGCGAAATGGAGAGTAGGAAAAATGGATGAGTGCATAAACATTGAAGCACAATTTTCCTCATCTGGTGGAGGAAGCATGGATGCTTCCCACTCTAAATGAGGAAGAATTGGGAAACCAACAAAGAAACATAAATTAGAAACATCTAACTAATTGGACAAAAAAGAAAAACGCACTTCTTCTTTGGTAACATCTAGACAAAAAAAATGGCAACATCTAGACTAAAAAAGAAAGCAACATCTCAAACTAGTAAAAATTGAAACATCCCAATATATCTACTTTATCTAATAACGTATTTGAATTTTATGCAATATATTTTATAATTAAATTAATAAAAAAAAAATACTTGCATTGCTTATAAAATATTTATCTCCTTCCCTCGTAATAAAACTATTATATTATTTTCCAAAACTTTTATGTTATTTTATTCTTTGAATTTACATTACTATATATGTAATTTTCTGAACAATTATCTAGATACATAAGTAGATCAATGCAGGAACTAAGGATCCACTCCCTTATCATCAAGCCTTTATAACTCCAATTGCTAAAATACATTATTTGATATGTTCCTAAAGCAAACAAGGGAGCCACTGTCGTAGCGGTAGTCCCTACGGGGTTGAGAAACTCGTGTAATTGCCCATACGCCCAAAAACAAAAGGCAGGGTAAACAATATGTAGTTATGGGCTACCATTATTCTTAGAATGCCATCCGCTTTAAAAGGAAAAATAATTTCACATTCAGTCTCTTCTACACTGTCAGCGCTGCTTATGGATTTTATGGTCCTAAATATAATCAAGCTTGAAAATCCTCATCACTAATGCTGAGAGCCATTGCCAAGGTTTGAAGACAAGGTCAAGTCTACGTGCAGAGGGGTAATCCTGATGGAACTTCATTATTGCCGACACTACCTGTTATCCCTCACTGCTTCGGGTCTGTGCAGCGGTTTGGGCTTGTTCGAATTCGGAGAACAATCGCGGTTGGGCTTTCCGATGAAATCGAAGGTATGGCGACTTTAAAAACATAAATCACGTCTATGTTCTTTTAGACAATTCAATGTATTTTAGCATTCAAATGATCCTTTACATGTAAAAGTTGTGGATGCCTGCAAAATCCGTCATTAAAAGTATTTAAATTTGTGATATAGATTGAAATTATCCATATTTCTGCGCGGAGGTGTTATTGAATTCACTGTCTAGGCTTAGGGCTACTTTCACACAATCTGTTATGTTTTCTATTGAGGAAATCCGAATATTGGAAGTTGTTGCGATATTAATTGGATGCTTACCATCTTTCCCCATTACGATATTCCGATGCATTGTCCTAGTTATAATTTGTGTACAATTTCTAGATAGATACAATATTGTTCTATATTTTCCATGCAAGATGAAAAACAGAGCATACAGTGATTCATGTCAATGTATTTATCAATTTCAATAAGAGGGTTCTACAAGATTGGTTTTAATAGTTTACCAAGAGGGTGTCACTGATTACGACTCCCAGCATTGGAGTTGCATAGCACGACATTGTGAAGAGATGAAACATCTTTGTTGCTCGGACTTGTGACAGACCGGTTAAGCCTTTTGCGCTACCTTTTAACATCATGACAGTGAATTGCCTTGTTCTATTTGTGGCTTTTGTCCTTGTTCTGTTCTATTTGCAGCTTTTGTCCCTGTTCTGCTCTATTGGTAGGGACTTGCTTTGAAAGTGACTCAATAGAAACTCTATATGCAGCAGAGAAGGGAAGGGCTAACTGTTTTGTTCTATTTGCGGCTTTTGTCCCTATTATGCTCTATTGGTAGGGACTTACTTTGAAAGTGAATCACTAGAAACTCTATATGTAGGAGAGAAGGGAAGGGCTAACGGGGGGAGCACAGAAGATTCTAGAGGAGATTCTTGATGAACCTCTGCATATGCTTCTAGCCTTGGACTTGCAATGCATGCTTACCAGATGCTTTGAATGCTACCTTTGCTTCCGTCATTGAGCATTTCTGCTATGATATGCTACCAGCACTCTAGCAAAGTACATTAGCAAACGTAATGTAATGTCCTTGCTTGCATGCATTACTGGCAATATGTGCTTAAGTTGATGAATTTAGTCAAATGAAACTAATATTTTGTAAAATGTTTTATTATTTCTAGATATCATGTATTATTTTTCACTAATTTCTTTATGCATATTCACCCTATAAAATTATTCATAAAAACAAATACTAGTCACAAGTGTGGGAACTTAATTTGGATGTAAAAATGAAAATTATGTTCATTACACAGAATTTAGTTACAACCATCACAAATAAAAATATTAAGTAGTACACTTTGAAGCACAGTCATTAGAGTGGGAGCTTCATTAAAAAATGATAAAAATAAATATTATGTACTTAATTGCAAGAAGCATAAAAATAAATATCATGCTCAGCGTGAGAACTTCATTGGATGTATCACAAGAAAAACAAAATTATCTTTAACACAATATTATCTTTCAAAATTTGTTTGTGCCATTTATAGAGGAGGACGTACACTTGCACTTTCAGTTTTCGGTAGATAACATGCTTTAACAATGTCAATGAGAGACGACGTTCATAATATGTTTCACTAAATATGGATTTATCTTTCAAGATTTGTTTGTGCCGTCAAGGAGTGCACTTTCTATTTCAATAGATTATATGTTGTTTAACAATATCATAAAATACAGTACTCTAACAAAACATAGCACCATCAAACCTATTTTCCGCAATAGGCCAATTTGCATCCGATCCAAAACATTAAGTAAAATTATTAAGGCATTCTTACTGAAAGATAACTCGCCAACTTAAGAGTCTTTTCGCTTCGTAACTCACCAAACATGGAGAACCTCAATTTGGTCCACTCCAAAAGTATCCCAACACCTTTGGTAGCGTGATACATGTGATACTGCCTTTCTTCAAGCATATGTGCAAAACATTTCCACGTTGCAGACATAATATTTTAGAATAAAAATAAATAAATTAAAATTAAAATTAAAAATTGAACTACGTTGGATCGAAATTTCCAAAAATTATCTTAGTTGATTAAAATTACATATACAATTAAGAGGAAAAAAGCTTCAATGCTTTACATTGAAAGCCACTCTACCTTAAGTATAATGACTATTGTTCATTGTTGTTGTAGATTTGCATTTGCAAAAGCTGGCACCTGGCATAAAATTCTGTAGATATTGTTATGGCTGCTGACGTATGCATGATATCCACATAAACTTGCGCTTCAACGCCGTCCCTGCTAAAGTGTATATTGCTGATAACTAAAGCTAACAGCCGGTGGCAAATAAACGCACAAACAAATCAACCAAAATAATGTTTAGAGGTTGAAGTTGCTTACAAGATATTCAGAGGAACCACCCCTTCACTTTCCTCTCTGGGAATAACTTTTTAGAATTGTACTAACTATACAAAAATGCTGATACGCAATCTTCGTAATGATTCCAAACCTATTTTGAGCATGATATTTGTGTTCTAGTGCAAACAAAAACATAAAAAGTTGATGCATAAGCTCCCAAATTAATTTTACAGGTGTAGCGGAATAAATTTTATACAAGCGAGAAACATAACAACCAAATAAATACGGAAAAGATACTACATGTTTGAACATACTTCCACTCAGAATCAACCTCTTAATATATGAACATATAAAATGATCAACAATGCACTTATGTTTCTACTGCATAATGTAAAGAGGTAATCTTTTGCACACCCAGGTCAATATCATACTACCTGTGGACCATACAAGAGAGTACACGGTAGAATGTTAAATGTGATACTATGTGAATCGAAGTTCAGAATTACACCAACGAGCATCGCTAAACCATCAACAAGCCCAATTGACAACAAAGAGGATAATCGACTATCAAAAGTGATTGATTTATAAAAGAAATTTACATGCATTCAAGTACCCCGGTGACCTTACGATTAAAAATAAAAGAATAACTATGTTAAAAACAAGAATTACATGCATATGAAAATATGCTTGTCCTGGAATATCATTA
>APFE030583472.1:0-12523 GCA_000404065.3 Pinus taeda | reverse complement strand
GCATATAGATGACACTATGCAATAAACAAAGACATTCATTTAAATGATAATTGCTTCGTTCAAATAGTTGAATGAAGTAATTGATAAAACAATATTACACTTCTCTTTTATATTACTGATACGTACATGATTGAAAGAATAGAAAACTATAAACATCCAATAGTGGAAAGCATAAAGTTTACTGTTGAAACACATTCACATATTCAATAATAGCATAAATGACCAAAAAACAATTCACATAAAAGGAATAAATTCAGACATAGATAATAGTACCATATGAGCTGCGAATTATTCCCTACGCTAATCGCAATTTGAATTCCTTCTTCCGATTTAGAAATACTTTAAAATAAATGAAATAGTGCACATTCATATCAAAGCTTCATTGTCAAAATTTGGAAAGATTGGTCCAGTCTTCATAAAAGAATATGCCTGAAGTACAATAGTGCAACTTCAGGCTTAAGTCATACACAAAAACTTACGACCCTTTCTAAATGCATGAAAGGATCTATAAATACTTAAACTAAGCTAACAAACTAAAAAATTAAAATGCTACTAAATTGGTATAATCCAATCTTAAAATATCTCCCCCACAGTGATCTGGAAATCGGCAGCGATGATTCATTGTTCTGGCTATTTTCCCTTTGTCCTGAGTTAGCATATTGCCAGCATTGGCTCCACTTCTTGAGGGCAGCTGAGTCGAGAATTTATTTGAGAAGCATAGGTTGCATCATGTATCTCGGGAATGATACACCTGATTGCATCCGTTAGGCATTTAAGGGTGGCTCTCTGACTGTATGGTTTAACTAGGAACAACCAATAGGTGTCCCAAGTTAAGCTTTTAATCCCTGAGATCAATCTCCCATTCTTTTCAAGCTCTTGGTTACATGACTACTCCAATGTCTTGGCCGATAATAGTTTACCTGGTGTACATTGAGAAATCATGTTAGATAAATAGAGAGTGTTATTGATCAAGTCAATTAAATTGCTCGTAGATAACCTGCATCGGGAAACAGCTCTCTCTGCTTTCATTAATTGGGACTGCCATTCTGTGAATAGGATTTCCTTATGGGATTCTAAGATTTTGGGCAAGTTTGCTGCCTTTCCCTCATTGGAATCCTGCCATGTAAGAAAATCTATCAAAGTGTCCTCGGCTTGCTCCAAATCTTCCCTGGCATCCACTGACTTATCTATTATAGATGATGTTATGTCGCATAAAGGTTCAACTTGGGCGATTTCATGACATAACAATATTATTTGTGTTATTAATGCCTTGTTAATTTGCATTGCCTCTTCTTTGAACTCAGCGGGTTGGGGAAGACTTTTGAACCTTTCTACCTAAGCTGATAATTGAGAAATTTGCTCATCTTTTATCGTTGCCATCTATTCATTCATGGTCTTCAACTTTGATAATGCCTCGGATAGTTCTTTCTGTTTCTGAATTTCTCCCGAATCAATCCTCTGCTTCTCTTCATGCAACTGTTTTATTAGCTAGTTGTTTAATTGTTGTTGTGTGGACAGTTGCTGTTGTAGTTGTTCTGACTTTTGTTGCTCTTTCGATAGTTGCGCTTGCAATAAAGTGATCGCTTGATCCTTTTCCTTCAACAAATTGCTTACCTCTGATGCCTTATCCATGGTGGCTACCGAATAGGCACTGGCATATTGAGATAACTTGGTTAGGTCATCGGAGGGGTCGAATTCTTCTCTCCATACCACATTTGTTGTTATTGTTTGTTCAGGGAACAGAGAAGGTTGATCAATCCTCCTTCTCTTCCGCTGTCGTTTTATCACAGCCCTGTGTTTTGGGCTATATAAAACATCTAGTGGATGAATGGCCTCTACTTGCAAAACAATTTGATCGGAGGGGTTCTTTGGAATTATTTCTACTACTGTACTTGAGGGTGGACCGCTGGTTCCTTTGTTTAGAACCTCCTGTGATGTTGTATCTTGTGTATTGGCAGCTTTGGATGTTTCGGCATCCGTTGAGGTCTCAAGATTGCCTATAATTGTATTGAATTGTTGCCATTCTTCAAGCAATCTTGGGTCCACTTGAGTATCCATATTTATATCCTTGCTACTCTGCTCCTGCTACCTTTTCTGTTCTCCTTCCCTTATTCTCTCCCGTTGCTTCTTTTCTGCCTCCTCTTGTTCTTTTCTCTGTGCCTCTTCCTGTTCTTTTCTCTGTACCTCTTCATGTTCTATTTTTTGGAGTTCCTCCTGCTCCCTTCTCTGGATTTCTTCATAGATTACGGATGTAGCAGGAGGTTCATTAGTAAGTTGTTGCTCAGGCTCGCTTGACTGAATCATCGGGGTAGTAGCTAACAAATCTAGAGGCAGAGTTTGCAACCTCTGTTCTCTAAGTTTGTTAAATTCTACCAACCCGTCGTCGCGATATCTCATCCTGGCGAGCTATTGTACCTGGAAGATTGACTCGGCGGAGGAGAACAGGTCATCAAACTCATCTTCCTTGTGCTCGAATTTAGTGAGCTTGGCTTGATCCAGGGCATTGTAGATGACTTTCTTTGGGTCAAAACGTCTATTAGGCAGAGTGGCGAGACTTAGGACGTTCATTTTTTTTGCCTCTTTCTCTACATGTTTATAATCATGCAGAGTATAGACGCCACACCTAAGGGGAAAAGGAGGCCAAACTTGCTTCTTTGAATTTCTGAGAGTTTTCGTGGCTGACGCAGTTGTAAGATGATATGCTATTTCGCGGGCTAATAACTTGTCTGGTATGCACAAGGGGAGGACATGAGGTCTGGCCTGACTGTTGAAAACTCTTACATAGGTGAATTTTTCTTCTCCGAACCAAGTTCCTAGGGCTGTCAAGTCAATCTCAGCCTGAGAGGAGATCTTAGGGGCAGGTTTATCAAAAATTGCATAGTAAAGAGGTAGCATAAATCCATTGCAGACTTGGTATAAATGGTGGTTATAATGAGCTTTCCATAATTTCTGGTGGTAGACATGAATAGGCATAGGGTCCTGTGGAGTCCATCTCCACCCTAACATAGGAAACTCAGAATTGAAGCAAAGGGTATCCAGAATGTAGGCACTAAAATAAAATGGAGGGATGAACCTATCAGTAACACGGGATTTTTTTCTCAATTCAAGAATAGTCATAGCTAACTTATCAAATAATATAGTCCCCCAATCCATTATTTCACTATTACATGCTGCTTCCATCAGAGGAACCATCTCTATGGAAAACTTGGAAGAATCATGCAATCCCCATAACCGACACATCATGACTCCAGCATTACAATAAGGAGAGCATAAGGAGTCGACGGAGTACTTACCCGAAGACTCATGTTTGTATTTCACCGGGTTCTGTCTCCATTCTCATATAGGCGCTGACTCGGTCTCATTCTCATCTCGAAACTTCTCCAGGAATGCTTTATTGTATTTCTTCTCTGGCTCAGGCAAGTGGTACATTTGTCTGAAATCGTTGGGCTGAAATGAACCAAATATTCTTCCATCGACAGTGCAGAATGTTCTTCCATAATTGGAATTGCCTCGATTGCCCATCTCACCACATCCATATACGGGAGAATTTGCTCTCGAGCTGCTATCCTATGCAAGTAGGAATCAGCCAAATCCTTTAAAGTAGCATCAGATTTTCGGCTTGAACCTGCTGAAGCTTGTACCGATGTTTGTTGAGGGTCCTCGGCTTCTACCAAGTTGTAAATACTTTGCCAAGTAGTGCTGCCAAGTCCGAGACATGTGGTATCTGAGATTAATCTCTTCTTGCTTGGTCCCGAACCGGTGGCATGCTGCCCTATTATCATAGGAGCCGAAGGCGTTCCAGACTTCTTAGATTTCTTTCCCATCGTTAATGTGGAAAAACTCTGCGCAAGAAAAATAAACGTAATGCAGAGAATAGATGTCTAAAACCAAGTATGAGGCAATTGCGTTAATCAATGAGTAATGGAGGATTTAGCATAAGGCTCTCGCGGATGCAATCTCTGAAAGGATTTAGGCATGACTGCTCATTAATTGGCCATTAAAACCTGTCAATCATTTAATTGCTCATTATATCCTTTATTTTCTGAATAATGGTTTAAGTGTGGATTTGATTTTTTGGCGGTTGGACGCGGGCGAATCCCTATCGGGAAGAGAAAAGGCTTTCAATGATAATTAATATTTCATATAGTGAAATCATATTGATCCTTTTCGAAATTCGCGCTTTAGACTCATCGCAATCGGTAATCGGAGGAAAGTTTTGGCAATTTTATTTAAGTCTTATGGAATCCCCAATCGCCGATAGCGATATATCTTGACTCGCATCGGGGGATTGAACGAGGAGAGTTTGTTATGTTCACGTCACATTCCCCGATCGCCGATTGCAATATCGCGTCGGAGTGAAGGGGAGGGGCCTTTTATTATTTGCTTTCCCGATATCCATTGGCTATTTTTCTTTTATCGCATCGGGGAAAATCAATGGGTCATGGTTTATGCATCCTTTGTTGTTGCGATATGCGATCTTGCGATCGCTTTATCGCAATAATAAAGGATTATTTGTTTTGATTTATTTCGAAAGGTTTAAAGTTGTTTTGTTTATTTCCAAACCTTTAGAAAGGTGATGGATTAATACCACTTTATTCTAAAAGGGACCCATTTCAATTTATAATTTTCTAAAGTAAAATAAATTGAAATGGGGGGTTGTTGTATAGCACAACACATCCATATCAATTTATTCAGATAAGTATATATTTATGCATATTTGGATTATAGGAGATTAAAACATTGTTTTGTTAATGATTGTTAATATAAGCTTACATATTCATGTGTGAATGCTTGAAATTTTCTATTACACTCATTACTAGCTAGCTTGGATATTGTGGTTTCGATGATGAGGAGCACCACAGAGTTGCTACCATATTCATGATTTACAGGCTATTTGTATGTTGGGAGTTGAGTGTATACATGACTATGTTGGAAGGATCTTACTTTGTGATAGCTATTGTAAACTTTGAATCTCTACAAGTATTTTGTCTATTGGTATTTGGATTATAACTCCAATTAATTACTTAGAAAATTCACCATGTCAAGAAATACATGGTAAAATTCTTAAGAAGTGGGTTGAAAATTAACCTAGGAATGCACTCCAAATGAAATTTGACATTTAGGCAGTGTTAGGCTTGCCTTAAAAAATTCCTAAAATTCCCCTTACTTTACTTTTTCCTTAGCGCACCTCCAGAATATAATGATCCAAGGTCTAGGATTGCCAAGGGGTAATTTCCCTTTGTAGCAACTCATATTTCATCCAATCTATATATCTCTTTCTAAGCACAGATCATAGATGTGATCTAGTGATCTAGGATCAAGTGAAACCAATGCATATGTGAAGGTTTGAACATGATGCAGGTGAGTTGACATTAAAATAAGGGTTAGATCTAGGATCCATTTGCCTAGAGGTGTTCAGGAGTAACACAAGATTGAAAGGTTAGAGGGGTGTGAACCATATATAATTATGGAGTAATGAAAATATGCCATGGAGTGGACAGTTAGTGGGCCCCATGTTGTCTTGATATGGTAATGCCATGGTCACCTAACAAGTACCATGTGGACACCATGTGGTACATTGTGACCCCTACACCAAATTACTTCAAGAAAAATTGCATATTTGGGGATCCAAGCACCAAGAGTGGCATGTGTCGTCACACATTTGAAGCACCTCGATGAGTGTTGGTTAGATATAACAAAAAAACAACGAAAAATTCCAAGGCATGGGGACTTGGTGGACCCCACTTTATGTTGATGTGGATGTTCCATGAGGACCACTGCATGGTACATGGTGGGCCTTGCATCGAATTAACCTTATACTCATGTGTATATATGGATTTGATGATTCAAGGTGGTGAGACTTTTCACACCATTGAAAGGGTTGGATGAGTGTTGGCTAGATATAATAGTGAGGTAACGAATTCCTCCATGGTGGGAAAACTTAATGGGCCCCATGGTGAGTTGACGTGGTATTGTTATGGGGGCATAAAAAGTACAACATGGATGCCACATGGAAATCTATTGATGATGTGACCTAATATAATTACCTAAACTTCTAATGGGCATACTTTCAATCGAGGTGTCGAATTGAGGTGAAATTTATATCACCAAAAATATCTCAATGAGATGAATGAGATGATGCTATTTGTTTCAAGATTTAAAGAATTTGAGAAAAATATATTTTTGTAACCTCGTCTTCATAAAAAAACCTTGGGGATCAGGTTAAAGCAAATATGTAACACCTCCCGTAGCTCAATATATCTTAAGGGAGTGTGAGGGAGTGTTACATCCTTTTTATTTCTCAAAGTGGAGAAAAATCTCACATACTTTAACCTCTATGTACCCTCTACTAAAAAATTGGAATTTTGGGAGCATTTCTTTAATACTTCTTGGTTTTGAGGATGAGTGGTGGTTATTATAGGATATATCAATGTCTCTTCATGTCTTTTAGATATGGTGGCCAAAAAAAAAATCATTTATTCATAAGGATTGAAACAAGCTAGAATATTTTATATTGAGTAAGCCAAGCCCACTCCAAATTGGACAAATCATAGGTTAGGAGAGGCCGAGATTGCTAAATGATTAGATCACTTTTTGTTCTCATAGGATTTGTGGAGGAGGCCCTCAAGATTTTTTAATGCGTTTTAGTTGGTAGTGACTTTAATCATTAACAATTTCTTTTAGAAGTGGTCCCTACTATGGGAAAACCGCTAGGCCCCTTCAAATCGAATCCCAAAAAAGAAGAGGGTCCCCTTCCATTATTTAATGATTCCTATACCCTCTTTGATAATTCTATAAGTGTTAAAATTGGAAATTAGGGCCAAACTCCATGTGGGTCATATTATTTATGGAAGCTGATATTTTTCTTGGATCCCTCTCATTGAGAGGTGTAGGATTGATCTAAAGATCATCCGATTCCAATAAGTATTCATGGAGTTATGAATTTATTTGTGTTATAAGACAATTTATCAAGGTTGACCAGCAACAAAATAAACCCCACATGTGCTCAACGTTTTAGTATAAATAGAGGTGGCCTTCAAGTCATTTCAACACACTTGGGATCTATTCCTCTCTCTACTTGTCTTCTATGATTTATGTTTATGTTCTATCTGTAGTTTACTTTAATGCTGATGTGATTGCTAATCTAGAAAAGATATGGAGTTAACTGTGAAAATTGAAATAAATTGCTCTAAGCATAGAACATACCTAAAATTAACATGGTATCAGAGCTAAGGTGAAGACAATGCCCAAGCAAGAGTGAAAGAGCAATCACCGAAAACAGTTGGGAAAGGACAAAAGGATCAGTGGATTCCTCATCCCTCTTCAAATTCACCAAGGGTGAAGTTGAAGCAAAGAATATCATCAAAATGGCGCAACGGAATATGGCCTACCTAAAGATCACTTCATTGGAAGACCGGATCTCAGGGTGGAAGGAAAGGCAGATAACTAGTTCGGCCATTATGTGAAGGAGTGTTCGAATGGTAGGGACACATCACTTGATGATGATAAGAATCATTCCAGGGACATCTTCAATTATCAAAGGAATGACAGGTAATGTAGGTCATCAAGGAAATGGTCGACTCTTCATAGAAAGCAAGGAACCCCAAGTATGAAAAATCAAATGTTGTTTCTGATAATATAAAGAAGCGTTATCTTGTATTGGCCCTCTCCTTCAGATTCTTTGGGAATCTGGCTTATAGATTGTGGTGCTTCAAGGCACTTCATCGAATAGATGGGTGCACTTTCTAATTTGGTAGAGATGGAAATAATCATGGGATTATACTTGGAGCCAATTCCACCTATCCCGGGAAGGGTGTAGGGAATGTTAACTCTCAATTGAATAAGGGTAACTCAATTCATTTACAGAATCTCTTTTATGTGCCTGATCGCAAGAAGAACCTGGTGTCCATCTCAGAAATGGAAGTCAAAGGATTCAGGGTGGCATTCATCGATGGAAAGGTACATGTTAAAAAATATAATTTTATAAGATGCTTTTTCTCATGGGTTCAAGGTTGGAAATTTGTATCAAGTTGCAGGATGGTCCATTGGGGATCATGTCAATTGACATATTGCATCTATAACATCGGAGGTCTACATATGGGGCCCTAGCTGATGTGAGTCAAATGATGATAGGGATGTTTGAATTCAAGTAGAGCATGAAGGTACATGTCTGAGATGTACCGAAGGAAAATCTTATAAGGGGACCATTCCCCTCATGCAGCAGGTCCACAGGTTTGGAACAACTCGAGGAGTTTGAGATTCATGATTGGGAATCTCATGTATACAGGAGGAAGAAAGCCCTCTATGGCTTGAAGCAAAACACCCCAGGCGTAGTATGAGAGGATTGATAGCTCTCTGATGAAGCTAAGATTCACTAGGAGTGAAACTGATCCAAATCATTACCCGAAGGTTGTGGATGATAGACCTCTCATACCAGCACCTTATGAGGAAGACCTATTTTTGATAGGTGCAAACCCTCTCATTTGCAAAAGTAAGAGGGAGTTGGATTCTGGATGTGGAATGATAAACTGCAAGCCTGTGACTACCTCGAGGATCTTGACTTTTAGAAGTTATATGGTTGTGATTTCAGCCCAGATTTGGGAAATGCCTCTGAATTTCATAAACTCAATCGCGTTGATGTCCTTGGTGAACTTCCATCAGGACATATGTTTTGTAGTTAGCATGGTGAGCTCATATTTGGTTGAGCCTCACTGGATTGGTGCTAAGAATATTTTGATATATCTTCGGGGCACAATCTCTCATGGATTGAGATACACTACCGGAAATATGAAACTGCGTGATTATTCGAATGCTGACTAGGCAGGCAGTGTGGAGGATCATTAGAGCACTTCTTAGTGTTGGTTCTCTTTGGATTTTGCTTCAACATCATGGATGAGCAGGAAGCAGAAGTTGGTTGTTATAAGCACTACCGAGACCAAATATATAGCTACCAATATGATCTCGTGTGAAGCTGCATGGTTGCAGAAGCTCTTAAGTGAGCTGTTTGTACACATGATGAATACCACTGTGATTCTCTATGACAACCAGAGGGAGGATTCGATTATTCAGGAATCTCATATTCGATGATTGCTCCAGCAGATAAACATCAGATATTGCCTTATCTTTGATATGGTAAGTTGATGAGTGAGGAGGATCCATCGCATTGAGACTGACGTACAAGTCGAAAACATTTTGTCAAAACCAAGGGAAAGGTCAAATCTATGAATTTCCCGAACGACTTGGAGTCATTGTGAGACCTTCTTATAAGGGTCATGCATGTTGCATGCATTGAGCTCTGGGAGCTCTAGGGGGCTTGGGGTACTTACTGGAGAAAGATATGACCATACGGCAACTCACCCTCCCCTGGTGGTGCGCTATCAACAAGATGATTAGTTCTTTTGTGGGTTGGGATGATTAGTTCTCTTGTGGCAACTGTGGAACAAGATGATTAGTTCCCTTGTGGTTTGGGATGATTAGTTCTCTCGTAGCAAATGTGGAACAAGATGATTATTTCTCCTATGGGCCAGGATGATTTATTCTCTGTGGCGTCTATGGAACAAGATGATTAGTTCTCCTATGGGCCAAGATGATTTGTTCTCTGTGGCGACTATGGAACAGGATGATTAGTTCTCTTGTGGGCCATGATGATTAGTTCTCCATGGCATCCACTAACAGGATGATTTGTTCTCCTATGGATAGGATGATTAGTTCTCCTGTCAAGGCATCCTACCCATTCAGTCTCGGACTCATGGGAAGTACCTCTCATCTGATCAATGAGTAGGGAAATGAGGATAGGGACCATAGTAAGTACTATCAATGGACGCATCGTTGTATCTACCATACTCCCTACGCTAGGATGACCTCCATTGATCTGGGATCAATGAAACTGATCTGGGATCAGTATGAGTGGTTTGAGACACTCTCTTGTGACATTGATCTAGGATCAATGAAACTAATCTAGGATTAGTATGAGTGGTTTGAGACACTCTCTTATGACATTGATCTAGGATCAGTATGAGTGGTTTGAGACACTCTCTTGCGACATTGATCTCAGATCAGTATGATTGGTTTGAGACACTCTCTTGTGACATTGATCTGGGATCAATGAAACTGATCTGGGATCAGTATGAGTGGTTTGAGACACTTTCTTGTGATGTTGATATGGGATCAATAAAACTGACTTCGAGTTAGTAAGAGTGATGTGATACACTCTCTTCAGACGAAACTGACTTCGGGTCAGTAAAGAATGGTATGAGACATTCTCGATCAATTCTTCTTCTTCATGGTTCAACAGAGCAAAGCAAAGCTCAATAGATCAAAGCAGAGCAGAGCTCAGCAGCGTAGAGCTCAGCAAAGTAGAGCTCAACAGACCAAAGCAGTGCAGGGCACTGATGGCACAGATAGTATAGTCTGACATATGGATCAACAGATGGAGTTCTCCCTAGTTGAGAGGGAGTGTTAAAATTGGCAACTAGGGCCAAACTCCATGTGGGTCGTCTTATTTATGGTAGTTGATATTTTTCTTGGATCCCTCTCATTGAGAGGTGTAGGATTGATCTAAAGATCATCTGATTCTGATAAGTATTCATGGAGTTATGAATTTATTTGTGTTATAAGGCAATTTATCGAGGTCGGCTAGCAACCAAATAAACCCCACATGTGCTCAACGTTTTAGTATAAATAGAGGTGGCCTTCAAGTAATTTCAACACACTTGGGATCTATTCCTCTCTCTACTTGTCTTCTACGATTTATGTTTATGTTCTATCTGCAGTGTACTTTAATGTTGATGTGATTGTTAATCTGGAAAAGTTATGGAGCTAACTATGAAAATTGAAATAAATTGCTCTAAGCATAGAACATACCTAAAATTAACAATAAGTGAATTAGTGGCCATATAACTCTTACAAAATCTAAAAAATTTCAATCACTCTATGATTTAAATGGCCCAAAGAGAAAATGGCAAAAGATGAGAGATTTATTTAATAAGCAAGAGAAGACTCGGCCTCTAGCCTTTCATTGGATGTCTTTTCAATG
This sequence comes from Pinus taeda, assembly GCA_000404065.3. NCBI lineage: Eukaryota > Viridiplantae > Streptophyta > Pinopsida > Pinales > Pinaceae > Pinus > Pinus taeda. The sequence continues at coordinate 1,488 of APFE030583472.1, read as the reverse complement.
TCGTCAAACTTCCAACTAGTGAATATTAATTAACTAGAAGATAAAAGAAGTCCATCTTAGTCAAAGAAAAATAATGGCATATAAAGTGCAAGGAAATTTGGGATACAATTGGAGATAACCAAAACAAATTATTCCATTTCTTTACTAGCTATAGAAAAAAGCATTGATCCTATTTCAAATATTTCCAAATAGGATAATACTTGTGCCAAGAAAATCCCTAATATAGCCACAGAGGGAGATAGATATTTCCATACTCTATTTGAAGAATACAATTATGCCACCATAGATGCAATCATTCATGTTTCTAGTTTCTTTCCAAGAATCATAGAGCCTAAAGAAAATCAATGTTGTATGCCAGAGGTTGGAAAGGAAGAGTTACTCAAGAATATTCAAAGCTTTCAAAATGATAAAATCCCTATTCTAGGTGGAATCACCATCTAGTTATTTTTTACCTATTTTAATTTCGTTGATAATCATCCTATAGGAGAGTAGTGGAGCATTCTAGAACAAATAAAAGACTCTCACAACCTTCAACTCAACCTTTGTAGCCCTCCTTCAAAATACTAAAAACCCAACTCAATATGAAATCTTTATACCTATTGCACTCTATGATATTATTTGTAAAATAATATCAAAAACACCTCTCAAATAAAGAAATATATATTTTCTCATCGTATTTCACTACGTAGTTTGGCTTCCTAGAGGTAGGAAATTTCATGAAGTTATTGGGGCATCCTAGGGAGGCCTTCACTTGGTTAAGGCTAAAAATTTGAAGTTCATTATTGTTAAATTTGACCTATTAAATACCTTTAAAAAAGTTAATTAGCCATTTCACCAACTCATTTTCATCCACCCAGGATTCACCCTTCAATTTGTGGATTGGGTTATGGGTTCTCTAAGCTCAATCTTCTTTGCATTTTTAATCTCCCTTCTTTAACCTTGAAGGAGGAATCTAAGTAGAGGTACCCACTATTCCTACTTCTCTTACTCCTAGTTACAAAAGGTTTAAATAGAGCACTTGAAGCAACGTTAGCCAATGGCTCCTTCAAAGGTATTTTGATAAGAAAATCATACTTTGTTTCTCATTTATTATTTTAAGGATATTATCATTTTCTATAATTTTTCTAAATCAATAGTGGAAAAGCTCAAAAAAAATCCCATATCTATTTAGTATAACCATAAGCATGCTAATAAACTCTTAAATATATACTTAGATGGGATATCTTAAAAAAAACACATTAATCACAACTTCCACCTCCCTATAATAACCTTTGACATATGTTTCAAGTACCTTGGGTTTCATCGAAATGCCAATATATATCTAAAATTTTATTGGTGGTGGTTAATTTCCAAAATAGAGAAAAAAAACTTCATAATATTTATTCAAATTTATAATTAACTTTAAAATAATCAATAAATCATGTTTAAATACATTTATTAAACGTACATTATACATATAATTTAATAAAAACAGAAAACCATCTTTTT
>APFE030583452.1:0-11717 GCA_000404065.3 Pinus taeda | reverse complement strand
GGACTCGGCTCTCATGGCGGCTGTTAGGGTTTGACTTCTTGGCGTCCTGCTGCGTTTCTCTTTCACCTCTATGACTGCAGCTTTGTGGTCTGTGAGTGTTTTTCGCGGCTAGGTTTCCTTTTCTTACGGGCTCCTTGCGGGTCTGGAGGCAGTATTTTCTCGCCTTGCAGCCCTGACTCGTCGGGGTCAGTGGTTGTCCAGTAGCATGGAGGCGGAGGGGTCCAGTGGGGCCCCTTCTTTCAAGCAAATAGTTCTTCAGAAGCACAATGGTGAGAGGAAAGAGGGAGTCAGAATAATAGGGATAAGGAACAGTAACCAACATGACAGTGGAGACAAGGTTCAATCCCAAGGGAACACTGACAAAACTAAGGAAGCAAGAAAGAGCACAGGCCCAGAAACTGATAACCTGACAGGCACTAAAGACAAAAACCATGTAATAAACAAGCCCTCAGAAAATAGGAAACGACAAGGGCATGAGGAAAGAGAGCTAACGGGAAACAAACAAGGAGAGTCGGATAAGGAGGAGGAACCCATTTCAAACCCCATCATTGCTTCTCCAAGCAATGGGGCCTGCAAGCCAAAACAGACCAAAAGTTTACGCGTGATCATCACGGACCCAGAAATCCAAGCTTACAGGGAGTACATGACGGAACGCGCCATCATTTGCAAATTCATGAGCATATGGCCACTGGAAAAAGCTTTATGTCAATGGATAAAACTGCACTGGAAGCCCCGAGGGGATGTTCAGCTCCACTTAGGAGCCAAAGGCTTCTTCACTGTGGTCTTCTCCAACTTAGAAGACAAGGATCGCATTTTCGAGGGTGGTCCGTATTTCATGGCTTCAGCAGGCCTGTACATGAGACCCTGGAAGCCGAATTTTGCTCCGGAGAAGGAATCCTTCACCCAAGTCCCAGTCTGGATTCGTCTCTTTTCTCTTCCAATAGACTATTGGAGTCCAACAGCTTTGAAACAAATTGGTGACAAACTCGGCACCTTCGTCAAAGCTTCTGAAGCTACTCTCCAGAAAAGATACACGTCTTATGCCAGAATATGTGTTGAAATGGATGTCTCCGGAGCTCTTCACGAAGGAATCTGGTTGGAATACAGGGATGAGGAGTATTTCCAGGATATTGACTACGAGCAGATTCCCTTCTGCTGCCGTAAATGCCATGAACATGGGCATCTACTTCGGGATTGTCCACAGCTAAAGAAGGAGCAAGTTTCAGCTCCAGTCCAGACCCACAAAGACTCGGAAGCGTTCCTCAAACCCAAGTCCAAACATAGAGCAAATAGACGAAAGAACATCAGAGGAAATGGAACAAGAAATGCCCATAACAACTCGTTTGCAATCCTTGACCCGGAATCGGATTCAGAAGAAAAGTACAAAGCTCCAACCTCAGAAGCAGAGCCTGAAGGAAAAATCATGTCCACAGAGAAGGACGTGCAGGATGGGAACTTCACTGACGAGGTTCAAATGCAGGAAAGAACAGAGGATACGGGGGAAGACACGGATATGTTAACCAGTGATGCTGGTAGCGAAGATCAAGAGTGGGAAAACGCGCTAGCAAGAGAAGGTTTGAATCTCCCAGCAATGGCCGAAAAATGGAAAGCCAACGGGATAGAAAACGCATCGGAGGAAGAGCTCAGAATAGTTAATGACCTCTTCATAGCTAGGCAAAAAGCTCTAATGGACAGGCAGAAAAGCAAGCTAGGTGTAGCGAAAGGTTACAGTTCTCATGCAAAAAGCCCCCTATGGAAGACTCCAAGCTCAAAAAAAAAGAGAAGAAGAGGGCGAAAGACAAGTGGGGAAGCATTACAAGAGCTAGGCATGATCATGTTAAACTCAGGGAAAATGAAGGCACTCACAGCCTTCGATTTCTTCCTTTGAATATAAGTTTTTACATGAAGATAATATCGTGGAACGCTAGAGGGCTTAACATCCAGGCAAAACACAGGTTTTTAAAGAGGAAGATTCAATGTCACAATCCAGAAATCATGTTTCTTCAAGAAACAAAGTGTAACAGCTCCAATATCAACACGTTAGGCAAAAAGCTGGGTACCCATATGGAGATCATAGAGATTGAAAGTCAAGGGAGAGAAGGAGGCCTCGCCACCATCTGGGATGCAAGGAACATCCAGATGCTCTCAACTGAAGCCAACAAGCACTTCTTGGCAACTGTCTTCCAACCCATCGGTAACTCTAATTCCTTCCTCTGCATAAATGTTTATAGTCCTCAGAAATTAGAAGATAAGCTATCCTTTTTAGATACACTACATAATATTATCAGAAGGCATCCAAGCTCGAAATGCATTTTTGGGGGTGACTTCAATATGATTACCACCCTGTTGGAAAAGAAAGGAGGCCTTAGAAAACTGGGTAGAGATGCGGAAGCTTTCGTCTCCTTCATTGAGTCAACCAAGCTAGTAGATGTTTTCCCCAAATCGGGCTCTTTTACTTGGAACAATCGAAGGGGAGGTGACAACCTCATAGCCTCCCGCCTGGACAGATTCTTAATCTCAGAAAGCATATTAATGGACGGCACCACAATTGAGTCAGACATCCTACCCAGTGGGGGTTCAGATCATTGGCCGATCTCGCTCATGGTGGAAGTTTCCAGCACCCCCAGGAACAAACCCTTCTGGTTTGAAAAGTTTTGGCTGGATCACCCAAATTTTCAGGAGATGATAAAGAAATGCTGGTCGGAACCTTTGGAGGGGAAGGGATCCAAAATGTTCAATCTCCAAAGGAAGCTCAAACTAACCAAACAACACATAAAAGAATGGAACAAAAATGTCTTCGGGAACATCTTCCAGGAGAAAGTAATTCTCGAGAACAAGATGGAGCAGCTCCACAAACAAGGAATAGCAGGGAATCTCAGTGTGGAAGCCTTGGAGCAGGAAAGAATGCTTTCGCAGCAATGGCATAGCCGATGTGCTCAAGAAGAAACCCTATGGAAACAGAAATCAAGAATTCAATGGCTAAAAGAAGGGGAAATGAATACAAAATTCTTCCATAGATCAGCGCTAGACCGCAGAAACAATAACAGAATTCTAGAACTGAAAAGTAATACAGGGGAAATTTTAAAAAATCATAATGAAATATCTGCTCGGCTCACTGATCACTTCAAGCTGATTTCTCAGGAACCTCATATAAACAGGGAAAACGCTATCAAGGATCTGACGGAAGCCATCCCGAGAATCATCACTGCAGATCAAAACTGGGCCCTTTGCAGGAAGATCACTATGGAGGAAACAGAAGAAGCCATCAGAAGCATGCCCAACGATAAAGCTCCTGGGCCAGATGGTTTCACTATTAATTTCTACAAGGCATGTTGGAACACTGTTAAACAGGATGTATGGGAAGCAGTGGAAGATTCCAGACGGTCGGGAACTATTCTCAAATCCCTCAACTCCACCTTTCTGGCCCTCATACCCAAAACTGAAGAAGCCAAAACCCCTGACAAATTCAGACCCATTGCCTTATGTAATGTCATATACAAGATTATATCAAAAGTAATAGCCAGTAGACTGAAAACGATACTCTCGGGCATCATCTCGGAAGAACAATCGGGATACGTGGAAGGCAGACAGATTTTCGACAACATTCTTCTGGCTCAGGAGATGATCCATTCCCTGCACTCAAGGAAAATTGCAGGTATGCTTATGCAACTGGACTTGTCCAAGGCCTACGACAAAGTTAGCTGGAGGTACCTCGAGGCAGTTCTAAAGGCGTTTGGCTTCTGTAGCACCTGGATAAAATGGGTCATGGCACTTATCAGATCTCCTAGATACTCTATCCTCATCAACGGAGCTCCCTCTGATCTTTTCGCCCCCTCAAGAGGAATCAGACAAGGGGATCCATTATCTCCCTTCCTCTTCATCATCCTTATGGAGGGTCTCAGTCGAACCATAGCTAAGAAGCAAGTGGAAGGTAAAATTCAAGGTCTCAAGCCCATTAGATCGCTCTGGGAAACCACGCACCAACAATTTGTTGATGACACTATGTTACATGGTACTCCCACAGTTAAGGAGGCGGTTGCTTACAGGGAGATTCTTGACCTTTTCAGTCAAGCCTCAGGTATGGACATAAACTTCTCTAAATCTACTATTTTCTTTTTCAACACCCACCCTGCTATCCAATCTCACCTAGCTCGGCTTCTAGGCTTCAGGATCAGCTCCCTTCCTTTGAAGTACTTAGGTGCTCCTCTTTCTCTCAAACCCTGGAAGAAAGAGCTCTGGGAAGGTATCCTCGCCAACCTAAAAAAGAAATGCTCTCATTGGACCTTCCGGGCTCTTAATCGTTCAGGCCGTTTAGTCTTAACCAAAGCCATCCTCCAAGCCATCCCTCATTATCTCCTCTCTTTACTCCCTGCTCCCAAAGGGATTCTGCAGCAAATCAGAAATATCCAGAGATCTTTCCTCTGGAGTGGAAATGGCGAGAAGAAAAAGTGGGCTCTCGTTGCTTGGGATAAATTATGCATGTCAAAATCTAGGGGAGGGCTGAATCTTGTTGATCCAGAGGTTATCAACCGCACTTGTGGTGCCAAATTATGGTGGAGGTGGATTGAAAACCCCACTCTACCCTGGGCCAAGCACTGGAAAGAAAAATATGTCCCAGACTGTGACACTCAGGACCTCATTAGACTGCAGGATACCCCGGATGGCTCTCCTATATGGAATCATGCCAAGCGGAACAAAAATCTCGTCCAGGAAAATAGCTTTTGGGAAATTCGTAATGGCAGGCTGGCACTGTTCTGGGAGGATGCCTGGCACCAGAGGCCCAAACTCGACTCTCCTGAACTGCTAAATATAAAGCAAGCTCATCAAGCCCAAGGCAAATACACGGTTAATCAATATTGGCAACAGCACAGCACAGACGATAACTGGAGGGATTGGATCAACTTCAACAGTGAGCACTCAGAGGACAACAATCACACCGCTCAGATTTTAAATGCAAGCATCCTAAAAAGAAAAATCAGGAAAACGGAAGAGAATAACAAACTCAGATGGGGTCTCAAAGGAAATGGAAACTTCTCTCTGAAAGAAGCCAGGAACATCTTAGAAAAGGACGAACAGGGAGAGATTCAGCAATGGTGCAGCAAAGTTTGGGACAATCTCTTATGGCCCAAAATTAGAACTTTCCTTTGGCTTTTAATGAGAAACAAAACCCTAACATGGGACAATCTTCATAAGAAAGGATTTGTTGGACCTTCCCGGTGCCCCATGTGTCTTGAAGAACCAGAATCTCTAAACCATCTCTTCAACACCTGCGATTGGGCAAATCAACTATGGAGATGGATGGAAGACCTCCTTAGCAGCTCGGACCGGCAATTAGACTCAATTCACAATACTATTCTGAATTGGAGAACGAATTTTTCAGGAACGCAACGAGTCAACAGCATTTGGAAATCGGCTCCAGGATTTCTCCTCTGGTCTATATGGAAGGAGCGTAATCGACGGATTTTCCAAGATGAGTTCAGGAACATCAATTTCTCAAAAGACAGCATCCTTTCCAACATCCAACAACTGATTCATGCTAAATGCAGAACACACGTCAGTGAGAAACCCACAGCTCTGGATCTGCGAATTCTTAAAAACTTCCGCCTGGATGTTGGTGGTCATAACTCTGTTTTGCCTCAAGGCACCCCTCAATCTTCCTTATGCGATTCCTGGCAATGTCCACTGGATGGAGGGCTTAAATTGAATTTTGATGGGGCTTCGCGGGGCAACCCAGGCTCGGCTGGAATTGGAGGCGTTTTCCGCAATCAGAAGGGAGATATTTTGCACATCTACTACAGAGCGTTGGGGGAAATTACTAATAATGAAATGGAGTTTGCTGCCCTGGAACACGGCCTTAGAATAGCTAAATCCCGGAATTTCCACAATTTAATTGTAGAGGGGGACTCCTCGCTGGTCATTACCACTGTGCAGAAACTACAGAGAGGCATTAGAGCCAACACAGAAATCAAACATTGGAGATTAGCAAAGGTCACTGAAAGTATCGAGGAACTCTTGGGCGGTATGCAGGGCACGGTTTTCCAGGCGATCCGACGTCGAGCTAACAAAGTGGCGGATTACCTGGCAAACTTTGGAGTCGATACCCAGGGAAGTGGTTGGGACAGCTGTTGGGAGGAGGTGAAATGTCAAAGTCTGAAAGACAGATGTGCACAGCTGGCTCAGCAGGACGTGAACACCACCGACCGAGCCTAACCGGTTTTGGTCTTTCTTACCGGCTCCGTCGAACAGAACGCGGGAACAATAAACCGGAACCCCATTACATTTACAGGAGGATTGGACAAACGAAGCGGCGGCGCTTAGCACGAAGAAAAAGCAGGTATGGGAACCATCATCAAAGATTATGCCACAAGGTTATCCGTATTAACCGTTTGAGAAGCGAGTACAGGCATTCCGAGATCAGAAGCAAGTCAATCAGAAATTATAATGCGCCTGCAAGAAAGGATTACAGGAATCGTGTGTACACCCCCATTATTAATTGCCTTAGTACCACATCTCCTGGCCTCATGGCAAGCCATTCTCGGGAGCCTGCCGAGGCTTCAATCTATTTAACAGGAAGATCGCCCGAGTATTTCACCACTTCTGCCCTCAGCTCGATCAGTATCAGTAGTGAGCAGTTTCAAACTAAGCAGTGTAATTTCAGAGAGCTTAGTTTCAGTATGGATGCTCCCAATTGCAGATGCGCAGGAGCGGCCCAGGATCTGCGCAATGCACAGAGCATGTATGTCACCAGGGCCTCTTCAAGAAGCAAACGGAAGATCGCTGAGCTTGAGGCTAAAATCAAGCAAGAAGAAGAAACCACGCAGGATGGAAAAATCACTGAGGAAGTCGATTGGATATACGACCCAGGTACCCTAGCGAAACGAACAACCCAGTTCATGCGCACCAAAGCGGAAAGTTGGAGGATGAAAACCCTCCTGGCGAAAGCCCTGGACATGAAGGACGCTACTCAGCAGAACGTGGAGAAGGAGCGACCCTCCCCAAGCGGTCCTCCTGGTTCTTCTTACGCCAACTAGGAGCAAATGGAACGCAGACTCTCGGCCATCCAGGATGGGGTAGAGTTAGTCAACAAGAAGCTTACATTACTCATCAGGTTGCTCAGGCAAACTATCAGCCCGGACCCACTGGTGCAGGAACAAAAGATGAAGGATGCCCAGAATTTCAGTTCCATGCAGGATTTACAAGACAAGGTGGACAGGCATATCCTCGACATGGGACTGGACATCACTGGCAGGCTGGGCGGCTTCCTGCACATGGATGGGTTTCCTTAGGCCCTAGAATCTTCATGGCACAGTTTTGGCATCCTCGGTCCTCCTCTGGTTGGCCCTATATCCTCTAGTGTCATCTGATGCGTCCGAGTTTATGTCTGTTTCTTCTGGGTCATGGTCCTTATGGCAATTTTGTGCTTTCAGTTTCGGCCACCAATGGGCCCCGGATATCATGCTTTTTTGTCATCTCTCAATGATAAATCTGTGGTCTAGTCTTTGCCGCCCTGCGTGGTGAGCTCCCGGATTTTTGTCCCACCTGTCTATGGATCTTTTTGCATTCAGTGAAGTCCGTCTTCTTCCGTCCTCTGGTTTAGCGAAACTGTAGAAGTTTTCTGGTACTGTTTGCTTGGCAGACGTCATGTACAATAATTGTTTTATCTATTTAATAATTAATTATCCTGACTTAAAAAAAAAGATAATGTAAGTGGACATGTGAAAAATAAGATTGCATTTATCATTCTTTGGTGCTCTAAAACTTTGAACTTGCTTACATATGCTTTTAGATAAGATCTTAACCCAATTGAAAGAAAAGCATTAGAAGCCTTCTAAATAAAGGGAATCTAGTGTTGGCCCTAGAATTGTCCTATTTAATTTTTTTTTGGCCTATGATTATTCATTATTTTACATCATTATTCACAATTGTCGGGTGATTATCCTAAACTTAGGAGCATGACTAGGTAATTATTCATCATTTAATATATTGTGTTAATAAGATTTAACTTAAAATATTATTAATAGTGATTTTTTTGTTGTTAGTTTAACTGTGCCCAGGTTCCGATGCACCAACAACTCAAGAAAGGATCAGATAACAGTGTGAAACACATTTCTAGCATATTCCTACACGAAGTAGAGTTCCTGTACTCATTTGGAGTGCGATATATTGGTGCATTTCTGTGGAAAACCAAACATGGTTTTTGTGTGTAATGATTTTTCAAGCTCCCAAATGAGTCAAAATGCACCCAGGTTGCATGTGTTGTTTTATGGATAATAATTAATGCTTTAGTGTCAAATTCGTAGCCATTTTTAAAATTTTAACTTCCTCAATTTTCATGCAGATGGAGGTGAATCTAGAAATTTTGGGACATGGGTTTTGTTTCCAATATAGGAAGTTGAACAAGGTATAAACAATTTTCAAAAATTCAGTATGGTTTGGGAGTTACGAGTGGTTGTTTCAGGCATATTTGTGAAAAAAAATCTGATTTTCTGGAATTCTAGGATCATGCCCAGATTTCAAAAAATGTTAAATTATGTATCACATTTATGTTTCCTCGATTGGATAGTGGTTATACTGGACTCTCATTGATGTAAAATTATGTATCAGATTTATGTTTCCTCGATTGGATAGTGGTTATACTGGACTCTCATTCATGCCAAATTATTGGGATTCAATTGGGATTCAATTTACATCTTGTTTCTAATCGATTTGATGTCCAAAGCTAAATCTCTACTAGAAATGAATATAAGAAGAGATAAGCCAAAAAGAAAGCCATTCCATATTTTTATGTTGTTGGATTGAGTTCTTGGGGTCAACCTGTTTTGAACAATTGGATTTAATAATGTCTCCTCAGGTAAAATATATTGATTCGATTTAATAGAGAGGCTTTTGAAATCAGGTTTTCCTTCCACTTCTTTTATTTTATGATCATATTAGCTCTATGATTTAAAGTCTTTAAATGAGGGTGCGAGTTAGATTGGCAGGACCCATCGTACGAAATCGACATCCCTCTAGCTATATATTTCTTACGTAGTATGAAAATGGTGAGTTATTCATTATAGAAGTCTTTTATTAAAGACATTTTTTACCCAATTGGTCCAATAGATCTGTTTATGCCTCTCCCATATTCTTTTTTCTCACTAAATGTATACCGCTTAACTAATAATTGATTAGCACGAATATTTATAAGGATATACCGTAAGAGTATAAGGTTTATTTTAAGCATTATGTTTATTTGACCGTGTGACCAAAGGAACTAATATTTTTTCATGAAATGTTTTGAAATGATTTACTACTTTGTGGTATTGGTTAACCTTGGGGTCTTAGCTCCATTATAAATCTAGCATAGTATGAAATAGTCGCCAAGACATCTTTGAAAGAAGTTTGGATCCATAAGATTTAAACTATCAGTGCCCTGAGGCTAAAGAAAATCTTTAAAAACCTTTAAATATTGAGATCCTCTGTTATTATTACTATATATATCTATATATATATGTTAAGCTTGGTAGTACCTCTTTTTTCTATTGATTTAACAGCAAATTAGAACCAGTTTCCAAAATAGTTAGGCGGCCTCAATTTGCCCATGTGGGAAACCAAGTTTGTTGGCCACCTAACGGCATGGTATGCAATCCAAAAACAAAAAAGTCTCGAGTCTTTTTAACCAAGAGATATATGACTATATGTCTATGCTTATCCTACTATCTACTTGCCTATTGAGATAAGTATAATTACAAGTTCAAGTAAAAGATATCTGCCTAAAAAAATACAAAAAGAGACATCATTTTAATAATCTGCTTCCTCAGCTAAACCAAATTCCACTGCTGTCAACTCTTTACCAGTAGACCCCGAGAGTTCAGTAAATGAAAGTATGCAACGAAAATTATTTTCAATGCATAGGAGGTGCCCATACTACTTCATTTATAATAGGAGCTTCTAGAGGTTGTTCTTATAGTTCGAGAAAGCCTTCACTGCACTCGCCATGTGCAAAGTTATTTCTTTGAGGGCCTTGCCCATAATCGCCTTCATTGACAAGTAGAGAAACATTGTGTGTTTAAACTAGTTCACTTGGCCTCTTGTATGCCCTGGGTTAGGCACCAAGATCTGCTAATCCTTTGCATCGATCTCCATTGATCCTACCAGGTTGTTTAGAAAGGCCTCCCATTCCTTTATCAATTTTTAAATTTCCTCTACTGTGTCTTCATGGTAAGATTATGCATCTTCATTAATGATGCTAATGGTTGGCATGCAGCTTCTTAGGTTTCCTCTAGGGTTACTGGATTGACCTTGTTCCTGTTTTCATTTACTTGTTAGGTTGCGGCCTCATTGGGTTGGGCTTTGAGTTCGAGCTATCGTGCGAACCATATTGTCTTTCTTCAGCTTGATGAAATGTATCATTGAGTGCTTGATGGTGATATAAGCCCCCAACCAGTGAATTGATGATTTTTGCGGGAAATCTGTTCACCTGTCCATAGACCAAAAAGCATTCATAAAACCAAGACATTGTTCATGCTATCATCCCATTCTTCACAATATTTTTTAACAAGATTTTTAGTAACAGGTATGGGTTACCAGCCCTTGCACCACAACCAACATTCGAGATTGAGGATACGATGCAACACAGAGGAATTCACATTGATACAACCAAAGGGTTTTCTCCACTAGGGCTGTGAGGGAGTCACTGTAGCAGCATAGCTCCTCCACACCTATTTACCCAAAACGCACATGTCCCAATTCCTTTCAGAGTTCTCACTGCCATAGGACCATGACTTCTCTAAACTACCCTGTATCCCAGCTGGGTCCTCCCCACATAGATGCGAAGCCATGGGTTTAGTTATCTAGAGGAGGCCAAACATAATAAACACAAGAGTCTACCCATACCAATGATCATATGTCAACCCTTGAATCCACTCATTCGTTAACAAGACAAGCCACATACCTTCTAATCCCCACCCCTTCTGACCCACCCGATTGAATTTTGGTATAGAAAATCCTCTCTTCATATAGGTGAAGGAGAGGTAGCAGACTATAATTATCCACCATTGGGACAACAAGACACCAAACTGAACAAAAATAAGAACATGCCTAAAATTCCTAAAATTTAATCCCTAGCCCAATGCATGTACTAAAAAGACAGGGCCTAGACCTTTTGATCCCCACAACATCATAAATTTTACATGCAAATCAGAAATCCAAAAGCCTCTTTTCATGGAGAAAAGGGAAAAGGAACGAATGAAATACCAAGTAACTAGCACTAAGGGCAGAAGAGGGCACATCGGTGCCGACCTTTCTCCATAGCTAGTAACTCTATCCACCACCTTCCTTTGAACTAGGGCTAATGTCTCTCCTCCATTCCACTGCATGAAATAACCCAAATGATTACGCTAAGAATGGATTCCCTAGCCACCACCCACATTAATATTACCATCCCAACTGCACGAATCGACCTTGCTCCATGCATGTGGAGGGTGATGGGTTTGTCCTTCAAGGCACCCATCATCTAATTGCAATGATTGTGCCAATGGTCCCATACATGCCCTGATAAGGAAATATGTTTGTGGGTCATAGGGCTACATGAGCTATTGATATGGTCTTGTTCAAGAATTGCATGGAGTGGTTTGAGACAAACTTTCCTCTTTAGAGGAGGCCAAGTCCACTCAAGAGGTTCAGTTTGGTGTGAGAAGCCCCAATTTGCTAGAAAATCGACAACTCGATTTCTTTCA
>APFE030583446.1:0-31256 GCA_000404065.3 Pinus taeda | reverse complement strand
TAGGGATCTTATCAAGATCTCTAAGAAGTATTTTCCTCAGTAATTTCATTTCCTTGTTAATTTATTGAATTGAAGAGATGAATTAGTTTTGGGCAGTGACCTAGGATCTGGGCTTGAAAAAGTGGCTCAAATCCTGGAGTCATTCGAATAGCACTAAAATTTTGGTCCACAGTCATTAGAAGCTAGGCCTCTGAGAGCGAATTTAGGTTGTTGGTCACTCCTACTTTACTAACTTAAAGAGATGAATCAATTATGGGCAGGGAAATGGGCTTTGGGCCTAAAAAGTGGGTCAAATCCCAGAGTCACTTGTATAGCACTGACAGTTTTGGTCCACAGTCACTAGCAGGTAGGCCGATGAGATTGAATTTAGGTTGTTGGTCACTCTCTTGCCCATAGCATGATAGGGACTATGGCCCAAGGGACATAAGAAAACAGTGGGACCCATCGACATGGCGTGTGAGTGGCTGAATTATCTTCTGAGGGTTATGTTGATGATTTTGGATGTCTGTATGGTGTGTTTCCATCGGTTCCACTTCCTTAATGTGACTTAGGAGGTTGAATCATATCATAGGGGCCACTCATTGCATGTTTACCCTGGCTGACTCGTTGCTTGGGTAGAAGTGGGCAAAGGGTGTTACATTAAACCAATGGTATCACGACCCCCACCCCATCAATGTTCAAAAGGGCCCTCAATGAATATAATTCATTGATCTATGATTAGTGAGAATCTAGACTTCCTCCCCCATCTCCCAACATAATTTCATAACCATGCAATTTATTGTTGTATCTATAATACATATTTTTTATTTGCGTGTGTGTGTGTGTGTGTGTGTGTGTATATATATATATATATTTTCAAGGTAAAACTCAACAACTTAGTATTAATAAAAATAAAATTTTACATAGATCAGATGCACAAGTGCATTCAAATATTGTCTCAAGGATAAGTGTATGTGATTTAAGCACACATAGTAGCTAGAATAAAAAAAATACATTTGACAAGATAAACTGGTTTTTTTTTCTCCTTTTACTTTTGGACTTTTTTCCAAACCCCTATTGATGGATTAGATGAAACAATTGCTAGCTCATTATTTCCTGAAATCTTTTGGCCTTCTTTATTTGAATCTGACCTCTCAAACAGATGTGATCACTTTGTTCCACCTGGACCTTGATTGTTTCTCTTCTCATCGTGTTGGTTCTCATGGATCAAGACCACTACTGAGTTATTGGGAATCTATGCTTGTTTGTTCTAATCATTCTACTTCTCTTCTCCATCCTTTTGAGAACCTTGTTGATTTTATGTCTCTAGCTGTTGTTGGGTCTCATCCATTTCTTCATCCTCATCATCTGAAGAAGGAGGTTCGATGAATTTCCATCCTTTTTGCTTTTGTGGTCTTTTCTTTGTCTTTTTCTTTTCTTTTTTGCATGTGTTTTGCAGGTGCCCTGTTTGATGGAAAATGCGACATTTGAAGGTAGTATTTTCAAAATCTGACTATTGTGTCCATTTGAAGTCTTGATGTATCATGTGGATTCGATCAAGAAGTCCTTTGCTTAAATCCATCTCAACACATATGCGTGCATATGGGAAGATATCTTTGTCCATTCTTTCTTGATCCATCTTTAGGAACTTTCCTAAAGAGTTCCCAATGCCTTCTAGTACCTGGTGCCAAAAGGGGAGTGAAAAATAGATTTGTCTCTCTCTTTTGAAATATTTTTGTTGAATATTTTTGGCTAACTTTTACCAGCATTGGAGGTTGGGTACATTGAATGTTAACCAAGCTCTTAGAGGGAATATTGAAATTTGACTCATGGACTAGATAGGGCACATTTGACTATTGTTTACATTGATAGAATTACAAACTCTCACTTTGACCATATTTGACTATTGGTTAATCATTTGATATTGGTGGATTGATTTTATTGGATATTTGAAGATTGACTTTGATTCATTGATGAATTGAATTATTGTACTCTCTCTGTTGAACATTTTATGCCAATCTAATAAGAATAATAATTTGAAAGGGTTTTCAATGTTGTGGGGTTTTCCCTTGTCTTTGACCGAATTCTTGTGTCTCTTTTCATTGCTTCTCATTCTCTTTTATTGTACATTACATTTATAGTTTTATATAAAATTTCTATTTATTAATGTTTGAAGTTAAGAATTAGGCTAAAGTGATTGTAACAACATCAAATAGTGGAAAATTAATAGTTTACTTGACGTTCCTTTTGTGATTTGAGATAAATACAATTTTCAATGGGTATCACAGATATCTTCCTCACGGCCCACTAATGGCATGTTTTCAAAATTTACACATTCATGGAGTGTAAGGTTCTACCTCCTATACTTAATCATGGTTTTAAAAGGATAAATAATAGTGAAAGAGACTACATCGAATTTTTCTTTAAAATTTTGTTGACCTAAAGATCAATGTACAATGTTGGGAATGTGTTGGAAGAGTTGGCATTGTTGTTACGAAATCAAATGTGTTGTTTGTTCATGGTAAAATATTAATTTTTTCTCTCTTATTCACTTACTAAGGCCACATTCTTTTTGTTTGATATAAATTTTGAAAATTGAGTGATGTCACTAATGACATCATGCTGACATAAAGTGCCACATCATCCATACACCTTAAATGCATGTCAATATGTTACTTGTTTTGAGCAATATGTGTCCATACTTACCTATTTTCATAACCTTTGTTTCCTTATATGCTCACACAGTGGCAAGAAACCACTTTTATTAAACCAATGGTATCATAACCCCCACCCCTTTAGTGATCAAGAGGGACCTCAATGAATCTAATTCACTGATCTATGATTGGTGTGAATCTGGACTTTCTCCCCAATCTCCCAACCTCATTAAAGTGTCAATCCATGATAATATAATTGCGTAACCATGCACTTTATTGTTTTATCTATAATACATATTTTTTATTTGTGTTTGTATTTATATGTATATTTGTTCTTCTTTTTCTTCATAAAACTAAAAAAAATTCTCCTACAACAAGCCACATGAATATGAATCATTCCATTTCTCTTTTGGGGATAAGATGATCAAATTCTCCTTTATTTAGATATCTGAGGGATTAGCAATGAAATGGGTGAGGAACATTGAGGGGACTAGATATCACACTCTAGTATTTCCATGCAATTAATTTATCTCTACCAATTTTTTTCATTTCAACATGATGGGGAAAAATGTTTTTAGATCCATACTAAAGAATGAGAAAAAAAATGAATAATGATGATAGATAGAAATCAACCTAAATATGGGATGTGAATATAAGGGAGAGATGTGAAACCTTATGTATGGATTGCCACTCACATGTGATTTCAATTAAAAGCTCATATTTGTTGATAGATAGAAATCAACCTAAATATGGGATGTGAATATAGGGGAGAGATGGAAAACCCTAAGTATGGATTGCCGCATGCATGCAATGTCAATTAGAACCTACTAGTTTGTGCCCGAGGATGTAAAGTAGTGAGGCAGGGTCACATTAGAGTGAGGGAAAGTGGTAACAACCAAGGTGAAGCATGGGAACATGAATATAGTGAAAATTGAGCATTCATCCAATTCAACTTATGATCCATGAGACAATGACCTTAAACATTTAATGAAAACACTTTATTGAAAAAGGCTCATGTACCTCACACCTAATGAGCCATTTTCATATTATTAGTCTAGATGTAAAATAGCACTAAATCGAACATGGATAAGATTCATGTGAGGCTAGTTGTCCATAAATAATCATATGAGTGTTATCTGTGCTGAAAATAGCAACAAGAAATGTTAAAAAAAACAACAAGAAAATCTTAATTTAATTTTTCATTGAATTAAATTAGGAATTAAATTGTAATTATATTCTCATAGCAAATTGTAACAATTAACTAAGTTAAGTTGACTTAGTTGGGTCAATAAATTCAATTTGGAAGTCTATCTAGAGTCATGTAGAGTGATCCCTAAATTTTAAGGGAGGAGGTTGAGTTTTTTGAGTTGTAATTAATTCAATTAGTTTAGCTGAGATAATGTCAAGGGCCAATGTTGAGTTATTTTGAGTTGTAATTAATTAACTTAGTTTAACTGAGCTAAAGTCAATAAACTAGTTTTAACTATTGGAAGAACTAGTAGGAGGTCTAGTAATGCGGACATGCACCAATGCATCCTCGGTGCGACACTAGTTAACTGAAGATTCACTCATAAATAACTCATGCATGTCAATTCAGAGGAAGACCGAGTTGATATTAGAATTCAGGGACAATGTACTATGAGTTGTATAATTTTCTGAGTTGTACATATGGTGCATGCAATCGGTTGAGGGCCTATGGATGGATTGCACAGTTATGGAGAGAGAATTTCCCAATTGTGTCACACCAATTAACTCAAGATTCACTAATAAATAACTCATCCATGTCAGTTTAGAGGAAGACTCAGTTGATATGAGAGTTCAAGGATAGTGTACTATCCATTGTGTAATTTTCCTAGTTGTACAGATGGCGCATGCAATCAGTTGAGGGCATATGGTTGGATTGCAGAGTGATAAAAGGAGAATTTCTCAATTAAATATGGGCTAATTCTCTCAGGAATTTCAGAAGGATGTAGGGGCTTGGTAGACAGAAGAATTTGCTAAGTGTTCGCTTGAGCTCACTTGTGAAGGAGAGAGATAGATTGTGTTGCTGCAGTAATTGTTCAGGTTGAACAAGAATTGTATTTTCTTTTTAAATATTCTGGTTAATTCAATATAGATATTCAGGTTTTATAGTAGTTTCTTTACCAAGGAAAATATGTGTTATGTGCGATTGAACTTCTTCCTTTTCTTCTTATTGTTTTCATCGATCAATTTTGGTTTCCACAGAAGACTAGAGTAGATTCTTGTCTTTTTTTTTAGGATATCACATAAGTTATTGAATCTACAAGTAAAAATATAGATGGAATTAGAGCTATATTTGTAGAAACCTACAATTTCTCAAGCTAAAACAAGAGGAGAATATTTTTCTCCTAGTCATTGCCTACATGGGTGGATAGATGGAAACATACAACCAAAACAATAGGAGAAATTTGGTTCTCCTAGTGGTTACCTACATGTGTTGTGGCTAGATGAAAACATATCTATGTAAAATTTTAGTGTATTTATCATAAATTTTATATTTATAGGCTAGATATGGTTCAAGTTTTATGAATTTCATCTTGTTAGTGTTGAATAATTTAATATTTATACTATGTGTTATGGATTGATGACTATTATAGATTAACATGTATATATCTATCATAAATAAATCAACAATATTCATTTGGTTGATGTTGTTTAAGGTCCTCTTCAGAAATTAAATTAATAGGAAGATCAAGGCGTTGAAGACTAATAAAAATAGTGAGTTTTTGTTTTTGTAGATTCTGAAATGTTGTATAAGGAGAACTATGCATCA
Organism: Pinus taeda; assembly: GCA_000404065.3. Lineage (NCBI taxonomy): Eukaryota > Viridiplantae > Streptophyta > Pinopsida > Pinales > Pinaceae > Pinus > Pinus taeda. The sequence goes on along the minus strand of APFE030583446.1, from coordinate 25,829 downwards.
AATCATATGACAACTCTATATGCCGCTTACAACACATGAATAAGACTTTGATGGGGAGTTTTAGAGTATGCTTAGAGGATCCAAGTTAGAGTAGAAATTCTAGATAAAAGCCAATTCTATTGTATGTTACCTAAGTAGTTTTTTTACACTAATTATTTAGAAAAGGACCCCTATCAGGGTCTTAACTAAAACAAAGTCATATTATTAATTAAGAAAAAGCCATTGATTTAGCATATTCACATTTTAGTTGCAGGGTTTATGATCATGTGCCTAAGGATGAATTTTTGAAGTTGGATAATAAGGTAGTGAAATGTATCGTCATTAATTATGTTGTTGGTGTAAAAGCATACAAGCTTTATGATCATGTAGATGAGAATTTTAAGTATAAGAATATTGTTTTAAGAAAACTAAAGTCTTCAGTAGAAGAGGGTGAGAAGAAGCTAGTTGTTTATTTAGTTCTTTAGCAACCACACCAAAGATTAGAAAATTTTAAAGAGATAATGGACCAAAGTTTAATGATGATAGTGATGAGGAGGTATAAAGAATTTTAGAATAGGAAACTGGAACTCCACCTTAGCCTTGGAGAAGGTGAACTTAGTAAAAAAAGCCACTAGATATATGCAATTATATTTTATCCAATTTCAATTGTATATTTCATTTGTTTACTTACAGAAATGAGCCTATAGCTATAAAAGAATATAAAAATCGAAGGAGTGCTAGAATTGGGCTTGTATAAGAATATGGCTTCAATTTTTACTAAAAATGATATGATGAACACATGGATCCAAATGGAAATGGGTGTATAGGGATATGGATTCATTTTTTACTAAAAATGATATCAAAGTATGGTTTCTTAATGGATGAACACATGGATCCAAATGGAAATGGGTGTATAAGGATATGACTTCATTTTTTACTAAAAGTGATATCAAAGTATGGTTTCTTAATGGATGAACACATGGATCCAAATGGAAATGTGTGTAAAACGAAAAGATAAATTCTATAGCATTTTTTTTAAAAGTACAAGGTGGTATTAGTTGTGAAAGAATATTTTGAAATTGTCAAAACATATTCATATTTGAGTTGAATGCACATGGGTGTTAAGGAAAAGATAAATTCAATAGCATCTTTGAAAAGTAATATTGGTTTTGAAAGAATATTTTTAAGTTGTCAAAACACACTTGAGTGGTTACTAAAATAACATCTATCAAATTCTTAGATATCAAGTTCTTAGATATTATATGTATGAAAAACTTTTGATATTATATGTAGGAACAACTTTTGATTTAGAAATAAGATAGGGGAATGTGAAGACATGATTTCGTTTAAGTATGGTGACTTAGAGGAGGATATATATTTGACACAATTTTATATCTATGTCTAAAAAGATAAGTAATTCTTACAACTCTATATGGTCTCAAATAGTCACCCAAAACATGCTAGCATAAGCTAGATTATTTTGTCTAGAGTTTTAGGGTTTTAAGTGCATATTAGAGATAATATAATGGTCATTTTATTTTTGATAAGATAATGGTCATTTTCTTTTTATCATTTTTAGAAATGTGATAATGGTCATTTTATTTTAGCAATTTTTTTCCCAATTTTTTTTAATGTAGGGGACATTTTATGAGGACATTATATAGACTAAGATAGACTAACATAGACTAAGAATTGTTTCGCCAATATTACTCATTAAAAATGGCCTCCTCAAGATGGCTTCTTCTTTTTATTAAGAATGGTACCAAAGTATGGTTGCCTAATGGATAATCACATGAATGAAAATGGGTTTTCAATGAAAAGATAATTTCAATAGCATTTTTGAAAAGTACAAGGTGACATCGGTTGTGAAAGAATATTTTGAAGTGGTCAAAACATAATTTGTTTTTTTGAAAATTACAAGGTGATATTAGCTGTAAGAGAATATTTCACAGTGAGTGATATATTTTGGTTATTTTAGTTGAGATATTTTCCCTAGCTACTAAAGATATGTAATTCTTGCAACTCTATATAGCCTCAAACAGTCACCCAAAACATGCTATAAAAAACTAGATTAGATCGTCTCAAATTTAAGGGTTTTAAGTACATATTAGAGACAAGATAGTGGTCATATGCAACTCTATATGGTCTCAAATAGTCACCCAAAACATGCTATCAAAACATTGATTAATTTTGTCTCAAGTTTAAGAGTTTTAAGTGCATATTAGAGACAAGGTAATGGTCATATGTAACTCTATATGGTCTCAAATAGTCACCCAAAACATGTTATCAAAATCTGGATTATTTTGTCTCAAATTTAAGGGTTTTAAGTGCATTAGAGACAAGATAGTGGTCATTCCTTTTAGAAATAAGATTGTGCTCTATTTTTTTTCTCAAGTTTAAGGGTTTTAAGTGCATATTAGAGACAAGAAGGTGGTCATTTTCTTGTTATCAATTTTTTTATTTCTTAAATTTTATGTAGGGGACATTTTGCGAGGACATCCAATAGACTACAATGGCCTCCTAAAGATGGCTTGTATATCTATGGTAAGAAACATAAATAATTCTTGCAACATAACATCTATCAAGTTCTTATTATGTGTAGGAACAAATTTTGATTTAGAGATAGGATGGGGAAATTTGAGACATCATTGGAGTATGGTGACTTAAAGGAGGAGATATATTTGACACAATTGTATATCTATGTTGAAAAAGATAAGTAATTCCTGTAAATATATATGGTTTGAGATAGTCACCCAAAACATGTTATCAAGTTTAGGGGTTTTAAAATCTAAATTGGAACACTATGCATATTAGAGATAAGATAGTGATCATTTTTTTTTATGTAGGCCGAATTTTTGGAGGAAATCACATAGATTAAGAATGCCCTCCCCAAAATTACAAAAAAAGAACATGAAAATAAAAATATAAAAGTGGAGAACATCAGTTTGACGTATTTGACTCATGTTGTCTCCTGACTCAAACAAACACAAAGGAAATCACATAGATCAAGAATGGCCTGCCCAAAATTACTAAACAAATGAAAATTAAAATAAAGAGATAAAATTGGGAGAACATCAAACATTTTGTTTGATGTATTTGACTCAAGATGTCTCATGAATCAAACAAACACAATATGGTCAACATAAACATATGCAAAATCTCGGTATAACAAGAGTCCTCCATTAAAAAATAATTAATTGCAGTAGCTTTCACCCTCCATGGCTACCTACCATGATATATATATATATATATAAGTTATTATAATAGGAGGTTCTCCGGAAACATGATTATAAATTTAATATACAACTATGGTTAGTGACTATATATAAACTATGGAAACTGGATTTGTTTTTGAAATTATGAAAACTACCATATTTTCACATTTAAATTAACGAAAATATTGCATAGATTTGATGTTATATGTTCATGCCGAGGTACCATGATTGATTCTTGAGCCTCATTTGATCACTGAGGCGTTCCAAGGTTTAGAATGAGTGTGTAAAGCCCATAAAACCCAGAGTGTATGGTTGGAGGTGAGGAAGAATCTTTGGCTGGGGAGAAGAGAAAGAGAAAATTGAGAAAGAGAAAATCCATATTGCTATCCAGAAAATCAGAGTCCTCTGAAAGGCCTTCGGTTGCAGATAGCAATGATTATACATAGACAAATGTACCAATGTTTTACACATTCTCTCTGGATTCTTTAAAATAAACCTTTAAATGAGAAAGAATCTGCAGAAATACTTAAAACGCTATGTGCTGACTCAAAACACTAAAGACGTATAAAGATGTTTAAAAGTATGATTGCACGGGAGCATATGTGTATGTTTGAGTACAATGGGCAATTTTTTGGTTGGCAATGCGGTTATAAAGAAGGGAAGTCAATGGGAGCCGGGAGGCTCCTTTCTTTACTAACTGTATGTCTAGCTCCGGGCAGGGTACTTTCTTTCTTTAAGGAGCTAAATCTTTACTAAATGTAAATCTAGCGCCCCATGCTAGGGCTGCTACACATAATTTTACCCTCAAATTCAGATGTAAGGTGGCATTAAAGGCCAAGGCCTTGGATCTTTAATTTTAGCCTGAAATTCAATTTCAAATGAATCTTTGGGGCGATGAGGTATTAGGAGTCACACGCTTCTAGCGGTTTTGAGCTACGAATCTATCATTTGAGTTTGCCAGCTGGTTGGTAAAAATTCCTTCACGGTCGGAATTGCTGCCGGAAAAGTCCCTCGAGGCTGTCACCTACATTCGCCGAGATAGCCACACAAATGTGGCTCACAGTGCTAGCAGGCACAATCCACCCAACACATGCGCCAAATCCTAGATTTTCTAGAAACTAGAAATCGTACACAGGAGATTTACAGGGCGGGTTGAGAATAAAGAGCCCCAAGTGAATATACACAGGCAGGGTCTTGCGACATTTTCTGAGTCTATTCATGAGAGTTGCCAGCAATAAGACTGTGCGATCAAAAGCATGATAATAATAATAAATTGCAAGACGATGGCAAGGGTTCGAAGCAACTATGGCTTGAGCAACCCAGTATTCGCGTGAATTACCATGGCCATTATATGCAACGCGTCGTAATTACCATCGCCATTATCTGCAACGCGAGATAACTCGCGTGAATTGCCCTCGCCGTTATCCGCAACGGGTATGATAAGTGATTTATGCCATTTACCGTTGGCGACAACCATTTCCGACACGTTATACGCGAGTTCATTCGGGGCAATGCCAGTAACCATTGCCATTTATGCGAGATATTTCCGCGCGAGCGCCGGATATCTCTGCCGGATATGCGATTTATCATTCCAGTTATCTCCGGCTAGATAAGACGGTTATACGGGAAGGATAAGTAGCATATCGGGCAGAGATAGGTCGCGTTCCAGGCTCATAATTCGCATATCAGCATAACCAAACCGCATTGCCCAGAAATTACTAGCGTATCCGGCAAAGATTTCTCGGATATCTAGAAATAACTGTCGGAAATAGCTCGCGTTATGTAAAGGTCGCATATCGGCGGGGACATTTGTGATATCTGACCGCATATACTGCTAGTAACTCTCATATCACTACCGCGTTGATAGTGAATAACTCGCTTATCACTACCGCGTTGATAGTCAATAACTTGCCTATCACTACTCGTTGTTGTTGAATGACAGCGCGTTGATAAAGAATAATTCACGTATCAGTATCAATAACAAACGAATATGCGTTCCAAGTGAAATTAACAAACCCTATACGAAACATCCATAAGTGAAATTTCGCAGAAAATGTCGTTGTGGATATCTGCCACCATTAATTTGATGTTTCGAAGGACAAATTTGCCTGACAGAAAATGGGAGAGCCGCTGCGTACGTATTATTTGCCTGACGGAAAATGGGCGAGCCACAGCTTACGGATTCAGTTGAATACAGATTTGATAAACATTCTGGACAGCCAAGAATTGCCATATGATGAATGCATGGATGGATGAGCCCGCTGTTTATTCTCCGTAGAAAGGTGACTTGGTTGTTACGGGTCAGAACTTCATCAGCCTTTTCACCTCAATTGAAGCAATTGAATTAACAATGACAATTAAACGGGAAAACTTCAAGTACAGAGTCCAGAGCTGTAGTGAACAACTAACCTGTATAGAGGAAGTGAGCGGGGTTGCTTTTTCAAGGGCGTCTGCAAAAATATTTTGAAATAGGCTCTTCTCAGTGGATAAAAAAATAAAAATTATCAAAACACTTTTGGGTGAGAGGGTCATGAATACAATCCCATTCGAATTACGACTTACGACTTACCATTAAGTTGTCTTTACTACCCAATGGTACTAAAAATTCCGGTCTTCCTCCCACATACCTTTTATAAGATTAAAAAACACCCATGGTTATTCTAAATACTATGGAAACTTAGAAGAATGGAAAACACTGTTTTTTTTCTCTTTTATGAGTGTTTTTGTGGGTAAATGAGGGTAAATGGTTCGGGTATAGAAAAAATATCGAGCATAAATTATATAAAGCAATGAAAAAAATTTGAGATAAAATATTTAATTTAAACCTAAATAAAATAACTAAATAAACTAAGTGAAAAATATTCAATTTAAATATAAATAAACAAATTAACTGTGAAAAATATTCAATTTAAAAAATATCTTGTATAACAAAAAATTGAAATAAAATATTTAATTTAAACATAAATAAACTAATTAACTCTTAAAAATATTCAATTTAAACATAGATAATAAAATATTTAATTTAAATATAAATAAACTAACTATTGAAAAAATATTCAAATTAAACATAAATAAATTAACAAACTAACTGTGAAAACTATTCAACTTAAAAATAAATAAACTAACTAACTATGAAAAATATTCAATTTAAACATAAATAAATAAACAAACTGTAAAAAATATTTTGATATAAAATATTCAACTTTAACATAAATAAACAAACTTGCAAATAAATTTTTTTATGGCACTTCAACTTGTACTAGAATTGGGTTTTCCACTAGTTTTAAAAACAATTGTAATTTTTTAATACAATACTCAATACAAAGTAGTGTAAGAGCATTATATTTTTAGAGCATTATATTTTTTTTGGATATGAAGGTAGTGTAAAAGCATTATATTTTTTTAGAAATCAGAAGAAGGCCAAAGCAAGTTTCTAAATTGTTATGCAGGATCACGCTATCTCCCCATATGCACGATAACACGCATACCCGTCCAGACACATACAGGGATACGTACATGTGCACAGGCATACCCCCACGGCGGGCACACACACTTAAGGAGCTGCCCTGGAGTCAATCAAAAGTCTCATAAGCAAGAGAATATGGGATGATCTAATGGGATGATTAGAGGGATGGGAGGATGGGGATTCAACCTTGCCTGGGGATTCAACCTTACCTTGGGAATAGAGGTGGGAAGGGGACCTTTCCTAGGGCGTCAACCTGTCCTGGAGCTCTACAAACTTGAAAATGGAATATAAGTAATGAACTGCAACACTCTACATGAATTTAGATAATAAAATTGTTGGAAAAATTGGCTACTAATTTCTATGTCTTTACTGTGTCTTTACTGTAAAGTTACTTACTTTTCACCATTTTTATTCTGAATTTTATGTATTTTTTAGGGATTTTAAGTATTTATATGAGTTACTTACTTTTCACCATTTTTGTTCTGAATTTTAAGTATTTTTTAGGGATTTTAAGTATTTATATGCAATTTTATGAATGGAATTCTAGATGTTTTGGGAACAATTTCTACAAATAACTCTTAGTATTATTTAGAAAACCTATTTGCCTCTAAAATTTTTAACTTAACACCAGCTTGTTGAAAAATCACAAAATTCATAAAAGCTCTAAAAATAAAAGAAAGATCACCTGCAACTCTACTTTCAATTCATCTGCATATCAAAATGTCAAATCATCCTTCTGTTGCTCCTTAGCTCCAAAAAATCTAACGACGAGTGGAGGGTACCTATTCCTTCTAATTACCTAATTTCTTTTGTGTCAAGAAAACAAATTAGTTCCCTTGATGAAACTTGGGACTCAATACAACCATTACGTTGATCAAACTTGGGACTGGATATAGGCTGTATTAAGGCTAGAAGGTTCTACGTGCGCATTAGATATGGAAGAACCAGTGAACCACCCAATGTCATATCTCGGTCATATCTCGGTCAGATGGACAAACTTCCTTCTCATTGAACACACTGGCACACGTGGATGCCTCACCATGAATGCCACGTGTTTGTTTGTTATTTTTTATTTTATATAATGTTTATGATATATTGAATTACGTTTTTTATTTTCCATATTTCTAAAAAAATGGGAGAATTAGGCTTTCCCTTTTTAAATTTGTAATCATTTTTAATTTATTTAAATATTTCTGGTATATTTCTTATTTAAATAGTTATAATGTTGTATAAAATGTATTAAATAATGCTATATAAATATTACAATTAATTATTTTGTGTTTTGGGTACAATGCTATAATTAATGTTTTATATACAATAAAAAAAAAATAAGGTGGCTTAATTAATTAACTAAATCAATAATGAGAGTTAATTATAATATGGTGGTGGAGCACCTCTTGCTAAAGATTAAATTTGATGAGCTAGATTTAGGATTTACATGCATTACAACCTTCAAACTTTTTTCTATAACCCACTCTAATTTTTCGCTAAGACTTCATTTTTACCTTAATTCACATCAACTTATGGTCTCCTAGTCCACGGGAGAGGTGGTGAACCCCTCCTACCACAATGTAGTCTCACGAGATGCTGAGTCTAGGAAAAACATGGCCCCACTCCTACGACAATGTAGTCTCACGAGATGATAATTTTAGGAAAAAGGTGGCGGCAACCACACCTCATCAATCCTCCCTGCAAGGATCTTAAGCGCTATATGCCACAACAATGGATCAAGTCGTTGTGGTTGAAAAGTATTTCAAAATCCCAAGAGTGAGGTCAAGTCAAATAAAATCTTGGAGCACATAGAATTCATGCAAGGCCACATTTTAATGTGTCAAATTTATTGATACTTCGCCACCGAAACAAAACATGGAAGCATGGAGCAATGCTAAATGGGATCTAAAAGTGCATGTTGATTTATATATTGGAGTCAATGATTTTATTACGATGATCTTCAGTAATTTAGATGATCATTCAAGGGCATTTGAGAATGGCCCTTATTTTCTGAGCACAACATAATCCATTGCAATAGGATCAACAGTCGCGAGAGAAATCCTTACAACCACAACTCGAGCCCATGCAAGGCACTTCTATAAAGAAAATGAAAAACTGAGATAACGCACTCAATGGAGCGTGAAATGCATGATGCAAAGACAATGTTCGGGGAAATGAAAATGGAGGCAAGATCTCTGCTAAGCATAGAATACTTGGATGAAGTGGAAGTAGAGGAGAAAACCCTCTCCGAGATACTAGAGTAGTTGCAATGCCAAGGACCGAGTTCAGTTTTCAAGGTCCAAATGGCTCTTCTCAAACAATCATATCTTAGGATTCAATTCACACTTTTGGGGAGAGTGTTGACTCACAAATCCTCATCATTGTTCTCATTATTTGGATTTGAGAGACCCCCTCAAACCAATCAAAGGAGACAAATGATGTGGGAGGAAAAGTGCACAAGAGATAATACAACAAACACATAATCTTCTCGCCAATTCACATAATATTAGTTCTATTTCAAGGGTGTTTTTCCACATACCTCCTTCTCAATGAAAGAAATTTTGTGGAACATAAGTGGTCTCAATAACAACGTAAAATAGAGACTACTTAGAGACAAAATTAATAACAAAAAACCTATCATTATCATCTTGCACAAAGTAAACGCTGTTTGAGCCACCATGGAGGCTCTAGTAGAGTAATGGTAGAAAGGGCATGAGTCGATCTCTCTTGATGCTCAAGGAAAAACAGTCTATGAATCCTATTGAACCCCATTGAAGTAAATTTTCATGATTCATAGTAGCCCCCACGATCCTGTCTCATCCTCTCTCAAAAATTTCAACCAACCATATCGAAGAATATGGGTTTCTTAATGGAAATATATGGGGCACACGTACTAGGGATAAAATTTATTTTCTCAACAACCTCATTTAGCTTCAACAACTACATTTGAAGAATAAATTCATTGTTGGAGGGGACTTCAATATGATTACCTTACATAGTCCTTCAAATATGAAATTAGGCACATGGCGTTAGCTGAGATAGAAATAGTAAATGGAATCTATACTTGGATAACAATAGAGGAGGTAGGCGCGAGATAAAATATACATATTTCCTATCTCATAATCGTTTTTGGAAAAATATCTCTTCTTTGAACCTTCCATCATTCCGAGTGCTCACACGGACCACTTGCCAATAGTGTTAGAATTGGACCTCAAAGAAGCGACATAAACTTGACTAGACCACTCACATATAGTGTTAGAATTAGACCTCAAAGAAGCTGCTTAAAACTCACCATTCATAATTGAGATTTTTTTATTAATAGATTCATCCTTCCTAGAGAAAGCGAAGCAGTAATGGTGGGATTTGGATAATTCAAGCCTCTGCCCCATGTTCACCTTTCAACATTAGTTGCAAACTCTAAAAGTTTTAATTAAAAATTTGAATCATGAAGAAATTTCAAACATCTTCGAGAAAATATAAAATATGGAAACTGAAATGGAATTCATTCAACAATAATGACACTTGAAGGGTGGTATAAATATTTTTCAAAGAAGGATGGGGGGGTTATTAAAGGACAAGAGGAACGACAGAAGCAAGAGGAGACTTTATGGAGGAAAAGATCTAGGATCTCATCACTCAAGGAAGGGGACAAGAACACTCAGTTTTTCCACAAACCAATGTTGAAACATAGGTATCATAATTGTATCTTCTCACAGATCGGTTAGAATGGATATCATATCTCTTATCATAGGGATATTGAAAAATAAATTACTTCTTCTACAACAATATCCTTAAAGAACCTAACCCTAATAGATTACAAGCCATGGAGAAAATAATCACCCAAATTATAAGATGGGTCATTGAAGATCAAAACACGCCTTTAATGAAGGAAATTACCTTGTATGATTTTGAGGATTAAGCACTGGTGAGCCTCTCAAAAAATAAGGTCCCTAGACTAGATGGCTTCACCTCATATGTTTTCCAAACAAGTTGGGAATTCTTAGGTGAGGAGATATTAGCTTTGGTAGGGGAATCAGAAAGAAGATTCTATATTCCCCCTTACTTCAAATGCCACATTCCTCACTCTTTCTCCTAAATGAGCACGAGCAAGAGACCCAAGTAGCTTCAAACCTATCGCATTATGAAACGTGATGTACACAATCCTTTCGAAGATCATTCTGCACATACTCAAACCATGTTTCCTTTGCTTAACTCCAAGGAGCACTCGGGCTATATTAAATCCTAGACAGGATCGTAGTAGCCCATGAACTTATACACACTATGAAAGAAGTTAGAAAAGCATATATGGTAATCAAATTAAATTTGTCAAGAGAATTTGATAAATTGAGCTGGGCTTATCTTCTCTGAACTTTGAAAGCATTTGGTTTCTTTTATGATTGGGCTAAACATGTGGCTTCCTTATTCTCCTCCACTTTCTTCTCCATCTTGATCAATGGCTCCCCATCCTGCACCTTTAGCACCTCTCGAGGTATACACCAACAAGACCCACTCTACCCTTCTTGGTTTTTGTGAGTTGTTGAAGGCCTCAAGAATTTTCATAGATATGCTATGCCTAATGTTGTGCTAGATGGAATTCTTCTCAATAAATGTTTACCACCAGTAGTTTATGGATGACACTATGTTTATGAGTGAGCCCTCGATTCCAGAGGACTTGGCCTTTAAGCACATTTTGAATAACCTTATGCTAGCCTCTCATACTAAAATACACCCCAACAAGTACCAAGTCTTCTTCTTCAATACAAATCCTAGCATTCAATCTCATTTTTCATGTATTTTGGGTTTCTCATGAGCCTCTTTCCTAATCATTTATCAAGGAGTCACCCTAAAAGAGAATTCCTTGAAAACTATTCGCTAGAGAGATATTTTGGATATAATTTCCTCCAAAATAAACAAATGGACATTCAAAGCCTTACAATTTCTAAGAAGATTAATTCTCCCCAAATTGGTGCTTCAATCACTCTCGATTTATAGAATTTTGGTCCTAAATGCACTGAAAGTCATCTTGAGCTCAATGAGAAACATTATGTGTTCTTTTCTTTAGAGAGGAGCAACTAGAGACCATAAGTGGTCACTAATGGCTTGGAATTTTACTTGTATTTCCTTTAGTTTTAGCTAAAATGTAATAATTAAGTTGTATAAAATGTATTAAATAATTTTATATCAAAATTAAAATTATTGTTAGGTACAGTATTATAATTAATGTTATATATACAAAGAAAAGAAGGGGGCTTGATTAATTAATCAAATCAAGTGATTATAGTTAAGACTAATATGGTGGAGAACCTATGAAACAACACACGACAATGTTGATGAGCTAGTTTTAGGGTTTACATGTGTTACAACCGTGAAACATTGGCATTTTCCACAACCAACTCTAATATTTTGTTAGGACTTTATTTTCAGCTTGATTTTCACCAACCTATGACCACCTCATCCGAGACAGGGGGTGTGGTTCCCTCCTACCATTTTTAGTCTCTCGAGATGCTAAGCCTAGGAAGAAGGTGGCAGCAGTAGAACCTCATCAATATCCCCATCGGGAAATTAATCAAAAGGAGGTAAAAAATATGCCCCAATCCTTGGCGCTGCATGAAAGAATAGTAGATCAAGCTAGTATTTTTCAAAATTCTTTGAAGACCCCAGATACAAGTTCAAGCAAGATAAAATCAAGGATCACATAGAATCCATGCAAGACCACACTTTAATATGAAAAATTATTGGTGCTTCGCCAACAAAACAAGATTTGGTATCATGGATCAACGCTAAATGGAAGCAAAAAATGCATATTAATTTGCATTTTGGATCCAAAGGTTTTATTATAACAGTCTTCATGAATTTAGAGGATTGTTCAAGGGTCTTCGAGAATGGTCTTTATTTTCTTAAAAATTCTTGTCTCCTCATTGAGTTATGGATGCCTTATTTCAACCGAGATAAAATAACATTTTTGGTTGCTCCTATATGAGAAATATTGTACGCTATATAAATTAAATATTGGCAAGAATATATCTTGGTGGGAATTGGAAATACCATTGGAACTATGTAAAATCCTCATAAATAAAAAAATCCAAGAGGTTAAATACCTATGTTAGGATATATGTGTACATGAATGCTTGAGGGCTACTATTGAAATCCATATTTATCTTCCCCCATGATGAGGATATCATACAACCCATTGATTATGAGCATATCCCTTTTGTTGTAAAAGGTACCATGAACATGAATACATTTATAGGGACTTCCCCCTCATCAATCCCCCCAAGCCAAAGGAGATAGTCATAAGCACTAATAAAAAAGGTTTCAACAATCATGAGAGAGGAGGAGCAACCATAGGCCCCGAAAACCTAACCTTAAGGATACAAAGATATAAACTTTGAAACAAGAACTGATATTGTTACCCATTTTGTAGAGGTAGCAAAAAAGTGACCCGATTTTGAAAGGGAGTGATGCAGAATACACATGTTTTTTTTAGAGCATAGTTTTTAGAACATTATATTTTTTTATGTACATTGTGTTTTAGAATGGTAGTGATTTTCATGCTCATTCAAAAAAGTGGTAATTCTGCATGAGGCTCTTTTTTTAAAAGACCCATTTTGACTTTAAATTTTCTAATGTATGAAATGTAAATTATTATTTCCTAAAATTAATAATTTTTTAAGTGGTCTTCTTCTTAATATTTTTTTTATTTTTTTTGCAGTGAAGCTTTTTATTATTTTGTATATTTAAAGAAGAAGGTCGATATTTTGAATTTTCGATATTCTACATATTTATACACCGTTAATTAATTTTCAATCCACATGAAATGATTGTCTCTAAAAAACAATAATTTTTAAAAATTGACATAAAAAAATCATTTTTAACATAAATATAACTAAAAAACTACACATTTTGATAATTTTTTTGCTAGAAATGACATGTTAAAATAACAATTTTTATAGAAACATTTTAACTAAAAATGGTTAAATAATAGTTTGTTTTCTGAATTTCATGTCAAAATAATAATAATAATCACAATTTTTTTCAAAAAATAATGATTAACATAAAAATTAATGTGAAAATCACATAATACAAATATTGAATGCATAACAACCTTAATTGAGTGCTTATTCTTCTCAGAAAATGTCAAAGTCAACATTACAATTATAACTAATTAATAGTTACAAAAAATGACCTTGATTTCCAATCATAACTTAAACTTAATCAACAATGTCGCATAATCCAAAATATTTGTCCTCTAGAGTTTCATCATTATCTTCTTCCACAATATTTTCTACTTCATTTTGCTCATTTTCCTCTTATAATGGGTCTTTGATGTCTGGAAATCTCCCAATGTATGTCTTTCGAATCATTTCCTATAGTGGTGGTTGGGGATCCTTTGACATAATGAAGTAAATTAGTACAATGACATATAAATTAAGAAATAACATATTGAAATTCAATTCCATATAATAAAACTTACATGAGCCAGAAAATAAATCGAAAACCCAATCTCCTTCATTTGAACATATGTCTATAAGATAGTTAATGAATAACTGTGGTTCTCTTATAAATGTTAACCATCTCTCCTTTTTCTTCTTTGTCTTCATATGTTAGTTTTCTCACAACAACATGATAAGTCAGTATTTGGCTATGACTATTTCCATCTACCCGATTAAAAATAATAGACATATAGCGATCATATTTTGCCCAACTATCAATATGGATTAACACACAATCATTTATAAATAGTTGATCTTCACGGTTAAGAAGATTTAACTTTTTCCTGTAACATGAAATAGTAAAATTTCAATTAACTTGTACATGAATGAATTTTTTAACATCAATCAAATATACATTTTAAACGTCTTACCATGTAAGTTGCATCCTTGAATTTGTTTTCCCCTTGAAGCTTGACAATAACAATAACCCCGGCAGCGCAATGGTCTGCGGGGGTGGCGGCACGATTTTGGGAATTTCCCACCACCCTGGTATCCCAATGGCCCGCAGGGTTGGCGAGGTGATTCCAGGAATTGCCCCGCCACCCCTGCGGGCTGTTGGGCCTCTGAGGTGGGGCGGAGGCTCTCCCTATGGGTCGTTGGGCTGCTGGGGTGGGGCAGAGACTTTCTAGCCTTCGCCGCACCCTGTTGGCCCAATTACCCGCAGGGGTGGCCAAGTGATTCTGGGAATCACCCCACCACCCCCGTGAGTTGTTATGCCACTGGGGTGGGGCACAGGGCTCTGAAAAACCTCTGCCCCACCCCAACAGCCCAACAGCCCACGTGGGTGGCGGGGCAATTCTGGGAATCACTCCACCCTTCGCCCCTCCTCGGCAGCCCAATGACCCACGAGGGTGGCAGGGTGATTCCTGCAATCACCCCACCACCTCTGCAGGCCGTTGGGCTCCTAGGGTGGGTAGGAGGCTATCCGCAGTAGGGTGATTCCAAGAATCGCCCCATTACCCTTGCAAGTCGTTGGATTGTTGTGGTGTGGCGGAGGCTGTCCACAGCCCTCCGTCCCACACTGGTGGCCCAATGGCCCACAGGGATGGTACAGTCATTCCTGAAATCACCTCTCCACCATGTGGGTCATTGGGCCACTAGGGTGGGGCAGAGGCTATCTGTAAGCCTCTGCCCCACCCTGGCGACCTAATGGCCCGTGGGGGTGGCAGGGTGATTCCCGGGTAATAGAATTTTAAAGTGTTTCAAATCCCATTATTTTATCTTGATGGTCATTACTAAAACATGTTGAGTTTATACTTAGGAGAGAAAATTATTATTCTACCAAAAACATTAGTTTGTTTTTTCCCTCATAAACAACTGTTTTTTGCACATAAAAATTCTATTTTACAAGCATTTTTTTAAAATGTCGAAAATTGACCTTAAAAAAAACGATCATTCTAGTATCAACACTTTTCGTTTTCAGGGTGTTTTTTGCACGAAAATTTCATTTTCACTACAATTTTTAAAACATGTTCAAAATTGACCCTAAAAAAGAAACCATCGTTCTAGTATACACACTTTTCGTTTTTAGCACTGTTTTTGATGTTTTTTCGGGGATTTTTGGCTAGAGTTCCCGTTTTCAGTTTATAGTTCCTGTTTCAAAGTTTACATTGTATTACCTTGAGTCCAAAAAAAAAGATTGAATCCATAGTAGAGAAGGATTGACTAGAATAGTATCAGAAGTCACACTCATGAATCCTTGGGACTACAATCCAAGCCCATGCAAGGAACTTCTTCAAGGAAAAGGAGAAACCAAAATAACATGGTGGAAGCACAATGCATATGTAGCTTGAAATTCACAATGCAAAAACAATTTTGGAATAAATTGCAATGGAGACAAGTTCTCAAGTAGTGTGAGGAGGTGAAAAGTCTAGGAAATCTTCCCCCGTTGGAAATTTATTCATCACAAGGAGATCAAAAATATGCCCCAATCCTTAGCACTACATGACACAACAGTAGATCAAGCCCTTATGTTCCAAAATTCATTCAGAGCCCCAAATATGAGGTCAAGTCAAACAAAATATTGGAGCACATATAATTCATGCAAGGCCACACTTTAATCTACAAATTTATTGGTACTTCGCCACCGAAATGAGGTATGGAAGCATGGATCAAGGCTAAATGGAAGCTAAAAGTTCATGTTGACCTAAGTATTGGATTCAAAGGTTTTCTTGTGATGATATTCAATAATTTAGAGGACCATTCAAGGGCCTTTGAGAATGGCCCTTATTTTCTTTACAATTTTAGCCTCTTCATCTCTTTCTCGATGCTTTGCTTCAACCTCGAGAAATAATTTTTTCCTCGAGAAAGATTTTTTTTTGTCTTAGGAGAGCAAGATCCCCATAGAAAGATTCAAAATTTGAAGCCTTAGCTGGGCAAGATCTAGTGCAATAGTATCACAATTCATGTGAGGAATCTTTGCAACCACAACTCGAGCCTATGCAAACCACTTCTACAAAGAAAAGAAAAAACCCACATAACACACTCGAAGACATGACACTTATGGAGCCTCAAATACATGATGTAAAGACAATGTTGGAAGAAATCAGAATGGAGAAAAGTTATCTAGTAAGCTTAGAAGACTTGGATGAACTGGAAGTAGAGGAGAAAACCCTCTCGAAGATATTAGAGTAGCTACAATGCCAAGGACCAAGTTTAATTTTCAAGGTGCAAATGGCTCTTCTCAAACAATCATATCTTAGCATTCAATTCACACTTTTGGGGAGAGTGTCGATTCGCACAACTCCTCATCACTGTTCTCATTATTTGGATTCAAGTGACACCCTCAAACCAATCAGAGGATACAAATGCTCGGGGAGGAAAACTCCACAAGAGATAATACAATAGATAGGGAATATTTTGGCCAATTCATGCAAGATTAGTTTGCTTTCAAAGGTTTTTTTCCCCAGACCTCGTTCTCAATGAAAGTGATTTTGTGGAACATAAGGGCTCTCAAAAACAACGGAAAATAGAGACTACTTAGAGACAAAATTAATAAGGAAAAACCTAGCAATATCATCTTGCATGAGGTAAAGGTTATTAGAATGAGAATGAGGTAAAGGTTGTTAGAGAGAGCATGGAGGCTCTAGTGGAAGCAAATTTTCATGACTCGTTAGAAGCCCCTATGATCTTGTCTAAAAAATTTCAAAAAATCATATCAAACGATATGGGTTTCTTAATCGTAATATATGGGGCACATCTACTACGAATAAAATTTCCTTTCTCAACAAACTCATTTAGCTTTAGTAGTTGCATTTGAATAACAAATTCATCATTAGAGGGGAAATCAATATGATTACCTTGCACATTCCTTCGAAGATGTATTTAGGAACATGCACTTAGCTTAGATAGAAACGATAAATGGAAGTTATACATGGACTAGAGTAAAGGAGGTAGGCACAAGATAGCCTATCATCTCGACATGTTTCTTATATCGAAATCATTACTAGAAAAATACCTCCTTTTGGAAGCTTCAATCCTTTCGAGTGCTCCCATGGACCACTCACCAATATTGTTAAAATTGGACCTCAAAGAATCTACTAAAAATTAATGAGACGAGTGGCCTATAGTGCTAGAATTGGACGTCAAAGAAGGTGCTTAAAATTGACCATTCATATTTGACAGTTTTTTATTAATAGATCCATCCTTTGTGGAGAAGTCCAAACAGTATTAGCGAGACATGGATAATCCAAGCCTCTCCCCATATTCAACGTTGAACATTAGTTAAAAAATCTAAAAGGATTAATTAAAAATTGGGCAACATCTTCAAGAAAAAACAAAATATGGAAATTGAAATGGAATGCATTCAATAAAAAATGTCACTTTTAAGGGTGTTCAAAATATTTTTCAAAGAAGGAGGGGGGTAGGTTCTTAAAAAGATAGAGGAATGATAGAAGCAAGAGGAGACTTTATGGAGGCAAAAATCGAGGATTTCATGGCTCAAGGAAGGGGAAAAGAACATTCATTTTTTCCACAAACCAATGTTGGAACACAAGAATCGTAATTGTATCTTCTTACTTACCATTCAGAATGGACATCAACTCTCTTATCATAGGGATATTGAAAATTAAATTACTTCATTCTACAACAATCTCCTTAAAAAAACTAACCCTAATAGATTACAATCCATTGAGAAAGATAATGGCCTATATTATAAGATTGGTCTTTGAAGATCAAAACACGACTTTGATGAAGGAAATTACCTTGTAGGAGGTTAAGGAAGCACTAGTAAAAAAAGAGACATTAGTGACTAGGTGATAAAAAATTTAGTCACCATAGGTTTTCCAAGTGATATACTACCAAAAATGAGAAATATTAAGTTACCCAACTAAAAGGGACATGGATTGTTATACAAATTTTGCATAAATTCTGAGAACTAGTTTCTTCTTCAATTTTTACGAGAGAAAGATCTCTATCAAATGTTAGAATGGGGAAAAGTGGGCCATCCCCATCTTATTATACCCACATTTTATTTTATTCATCCAAGGAAGGTTTGGCATGTGGTTTAAGTGTGGACTTCTTTGTAGAGTAGCCATTTTCTATTGCCATTTCTCCTTCCCTGCACCCTATATAAGTGTCTTTTGTAGGCAACCATGGCCTACCCAATGTAAGAGGGTAACCACTGAGATTTTTCTTTGTGCGTGAGACAATTAAATAAGATGGGTACTCCCATGAATCAATGGATACATTTATATCTCCCAATATTCCTTCTAGACATATAATTGAGGTATCTGCTAGCTGCAAATAATGGGATTGTGCCTAAGAGATAACTGAAAGTTTAATATAAACATAGTGCCCTTGATGATGACATTAATAGATACTCCATTGTCGATCAAAGTTTTATTAATGGAAGTATCATATATATAGACAATCACAAGAGGACTTGTGGGCTCAACATACTTTGGATGTGTAGGTTTCTCGTGCATGATATCAAAAGGTTGTCCCATACATGAATGGTAGGATGATTCATTTTCCTTCTTCCTAGCTCTTTGATACATGATTTGTTGCTGAAGCTTTTGTAAATTGGCATTTAATTTGATGGCTCTAAGAAGGAGAATCTTTACATAAATATTTCTAAGCCCTCCGACAAAGTGGTTGTAGCTTGATGGGCTTCTTATCTTCCAATCTTTGTGGAAATGGTGGGAAAGGAGATGAAATCCTTGTTGCTTGTTGTTCTTCTGCATTCTATTCCTCCTCTTGATCTCAGTATTCCCTTTGGGTTCAACACTTTCATAATCTTCAATAATGACAAGAGGTGGATGATTATAAGTTTTTTACCCTAACCTAAGGTTAAAACCATTGATTTCAACCAAATTCAATATTAATTCAAAAAATTGGAAGGATTGATGTTGTAGAGAGGTTGGGCCTGTAGATTTAAATTGCTTATGTAATATGCTAGAACAAAAGACTTGAATCTACTCTACTCATGAGCGAAAACAAAAATTGTTCGATAACATCGTGAAGCAAAAAAAAGAAGAATTTAAATCACACATAACACAATATTTTTACTGGGGAAAGTAATAGCTAAAAACCATACTATTTGTTTATTTCATTGATGAAAATATTTCAGTAGAAAATATAATGCTTGTTCAACCTGAAAAATATCTACACAAGTACAAATTATCTGATTGCTTCACAACCCAACTCAATCTAGTACTTGGACAAATCTGTTGTTTTCCAAACTCCTACTTCATTGTGTAGTTTCCTAGGGAATTGGGCCACATTTAATTGGGAAAATCCATCACCACAACTATGCAATCCATTCATACGACTTCTACTGATTGCATGCACCATTTGTATAACTTAGAAAATTATACAACTGATAGTACAATGTCCTTGAACTCTAATATCCACTGGGTCTTCCTCTGAAGTGACATGCATGAGCTATTTTGAGTGAATTATGAGTTTTCTTATTGATCATTACATATGAATTAAATCCAATTTAATTCGCTTGACCTCTCACTATTTCCTCTAATGTTTAGAACTAGTTTAATTGAATTTAACTGAGTTAAAATGAATTAAATAATTAGAACTCAATAAGAACTAAACATGGGCCGCAAAATTTCAAGGATCACTCTACATGACTCTAGATATACTTCCAACTTAAATTTACTGAGCCATGTAAGTCAACTTAACTTAGTTAATTACTACAAGTTTCCATGAGAATGGAATTACAATTTAATTCCCAATTTAAGTCAAGGAGAAATTAAATTAGGATTTTCTTCTTGTTATTTTTAAAACTCCCTCTCAACGAGAAAGAGATTATCTACTACCATGATCGTGCCTCTCTGAAACTTGAATTTTCATCTTGACAATGCCTTTGGAAAAATATTTGCATCATGCTCCTCTATACTAATGTATTCGAGCAACATGATTCTCCTCTGAACATAATCTTGGAGATGTTGGTATCGGATGTCAATATCCTTGGACCAATCATGAAAAATTAGATTTCTCATAGAGTTTGATACAACTCTGATTATCAAAATAAATAATTGTTGGATCCATCTGTTGACCAAACAAACCAACAAGAATATTCCTCATCCAGATAGCCTCATAAGATACTTGACTAAAAACCATGTACTATGCTTCTATTGAGCTGATAGGAACTGTTCTTTGGTTTTTCTTATACCAAGAAATTGATAGTGACCCAATATTGAAGATTCTTGTAATGTGATCTTCATGTTGGATGGACTCCCTGCCCAATCTACATATGTGAAGCCTTAAAGCTTCACTCCCTCTGTCTATCTATATGAATTACCAAACGAAGTGGTGCATCTCAGGTATCTCAACATATTTTTAGCTTCCTTCCAATACAATTTAGTTGGAATAACCATGGCTTGCCTAAGTTGGTTGACTGCAAAACACATGTATGGTCGGGTGTTCACCAAATACATAAGTGAAACAACAATATTTCTATAAATAGTATCCTCAACTACTACACATGAAGTAGCATCCTCTTTCCTCTAGTTACTAGCTAAAGGAATCTCCATGCATTTTTTGCTCTCCATGTGGAACTTATTTAGTATCTTGTTGGCATACATGCCCTGAGAGACAAAGAGTTCCTCACATCTTTTCCATGCTTCCATACAAAGAAGGTAATTTATGAGCCCCAAGTATTTCATCTCAAAATATCTTGTAAAATCCTCTTTGTAAGACTTGATCAACTTCTCATAACCTATCAAAATCAAATCTTCGATATATAAAACAATAATCAACAATCTACATTCAACCACAATATGGTAAATGTTCACATCTACTTCACTATTGGTGAAGCCCAGCTCGAGACGAGGTGCTTATTTCAATCCATGCAATGCTTGCTTGAGTCTCCACACATGCGGCTCTCTGTTGAAGGTTTCAAATTCTTCTCGCTGCTCAATATACACCTCTTCCTCAATCATGTCATTGAGGATTGTCGACTTTACATCCATCTAATGTTTCTTCCATCTCATCTATACTGAAAGTGATAGAATATATCTAATTGATGAGTACCTTGCTACAAGAGCAAAAGTCTCATCATAATCAATTCCCTCCAACTAAGAGAATCCTCTGCCCACAAATCTAATCTTGTGTTTCTCCACACTCCCATGTGATGAGCCTCATAAATGGGTAATTATATGGGATCATTTTACCTCCTAACCTAGTCAAATCAACCATTATCTTAGCTGATTGTATGATTTTTTTATTATATTTGTGCTTATAGAGTGAGTTAAGTTAATTATTGTGCCATGTGGTCTAACATGTATTTAATGCAGATTATTGATGCGTTTTGAGGTCAATGTCAAGGATCCAATGGAAAAATGGAAGAAATAACTCGAAGTGGACAAAGGAGAGGACTTATAGGAGGGAATACCCCTCATTTATTACTCCTCACTTCAAATTTCCCTTCATTCAGCTTGGAGTATAAGCAGCTGAATCATGCACTAGAAGGAAACCGAGCAAGTGGAGGATGACTGTGATTATCTCGAGTTTTGGGAGCGAAGCCTCCCCGACTTTAAGAAAACTATTGGTGGCTTCATTTGTGTAAGTAGAGAGGCCTAGGGCCTCACCAGGGTTGGATTTTTGTTTGATTTTTTCTTATGAAAACTCTACTCCAACTTCAAGTTTATAAATTTTGTGACAGTTTCATGTAATCCTGCTATTGTTTTGGAAATAAAGATGGAATCCTTTTTGAGCTAACACTGAGTTACCTCATAGGGATAAATCTCTTGGATTAGGCCCCAATCCAAGAAACCGAGCTCCTCTTTACTTTTATTTGTATGTTTTATTTTAGTTTGTAGATTAGGTTGTTGTTAGATGCATTTATTTTATGGTTAAGAATAGGTTTCTTTTGATGATTCAGTAGTTTGCTTCCATTTGTGCTTTCTATACCAGGTTAAGCAGTGATAGAAAGAAGATTCAAAAGGCTAGAAATAGTTCCTTGGCCTCTCTTACTCCCTTTGGGACCATTATTTGCGGCAAAGACCCTCTTGCTGTCCCAAAAACACAAATTTCCCTCATTCATAGGACTTCTAGTGTTTGCAGCATTTTAGTAGGTTAATACTCCAGTTTTATTTTACTTGAGATCTTCTTCATCATGCTGACTTCTTTATTTAAAATAGTATTCTTTCATGCTTTCCTTTCATGCAACATTTCTCAGAATTTCCTTTCATAGATCATAGTTTAGACTATTTTGATGCAAAACTTTGTTTTCCTAGATGCACTCATTCCATTGCTTGCTTAATTTCCTTGGTTAACCGTCGGTTTTTTTTATGCATGAGATCTATTTTAGTAGTAGGATACCCTATTATCCATCCCATCCTCCATCTCATCCATGTCCTATAGGTTTCCCAAGTCTTCCCTCAATTCTAATTTAGTTACCTACATTTTCCATACAACTTCTTCCTTTCCTTAAGCAAATCCAATCATCTTTCTCTCTCCTGGTTATTCTTGGTACACCCTAGGTTCTCTAAAACCTCATTCCAACCTTCATCCAACTTCTCCACCCATTCTCACACCCTCAAAATAGTGAACACTGCTCTCGGCCTCCTCCTGTAGGCATCTTGTAGTTTCCCTGTTTTCCTCTTGTAGATTTCCTGTGTCCTCCTGTACATTTTCCTGTAGGGTTTCTTTTGAAGGCCAAGTGTGGGAAAAGCCTCCAGAAGGCCACCTGGGACCTCTTGGGACCCATCCATACCATCATACATCCTCTCAAGTCCCAAAACTACCCTCCAACGCTACCTATTCACTACCACTTTCACACACAATAAATTACATGCATGTCAAGTTCACACAAAAATACATAAAAATAGAAAAAGATGTTTTGTGCTTATTTACTTCCATAAATAACTTCATTATATGTTGTTTGCTTCCTTGAGTAGGTAATGGCATCCATTTCATGGTTTTGATAGTGCTTTCTGCAAAAGTAGGATTAGTTAGTTAATTAGGGTTTACTAGATTTGCTTTACATTTCAGTCTTTCTCCTTTCTGTAGTTAAAGTAGTGTTTGTAGAGTAATCTTTCTCTCCTTTCATCACACATAGAGCTTCTTATAGAATCCATACAATTTTTCTTGATCTCCTAGTTATCTTGCTCCGGCTAACCAAGTGACAACCTGTAGTAAGAATTTGTGCTTGTCCATACAACACTGATGCTTCCAAGTTTGTTACGAACTACCGGGTTGATAAGAGTAAAGTAGGTAGCCCAAAAGTTGCAGCAATATTACTACAATACTAGTGCCCACCACTTTTTTTCATTGTTGTTGGGGAAGTGTCAGAGTATTCTACGATTACTGCTTTCTTATATTTTCTATTGCAACATTCTCCTAATAGTTTATTTCAACAAAAGTAAACTAGTCATTTCTCTTCATTCAAGTTCTGCATTTCCTTGCTTTCCTCTTAAATTATGCAAATTTCATTTCCACAAAAGTAGACTGGTCATTTATCTTCTTTCAAGTTCTGCATTTCCTTGCTTTCCTCTTCAATTCTGTAAATTTCATTTCAGATAGTTGCAATTTGTTTTGTTCAATCAATTTCAGCTTCTGTAGGTACTATTCCAAAAAGAAACAAAAAACAACCAAAAAATATTTCCTTTCATGCCTCGTAGGAATAGATATAACTCAGGAAAAAAAATTCCCAACACCCCCACTACTTCACACAGCCAACCTTCTCTCTTCTTCGGCAACTGTGATCACGAAAAACCCTTAGGTGAACAACAAGACATATTTGAAGAATATATAGGGAAAGAAGAAGAAGAAAACATTCCTTTGGAGTGAATGGCTGAAAGCAGAAATGCTAGGGGGAATGGAGATAGAATAGAGGGTACCTTTCCCATTCAGGAGACCAATGGGGACACCAAAATGAAGAATATTGGCCCTTTCGCCCTACCTCATTTCCATGGTCTGACTACGGAAGATCCCGACAACTTTTTGTTTGAGTTTATTATTATCTATCGAACCTATGACTCTAGAGAAGATGAGAAAAAGTTGAAACTATTCCCTCCTACTCTCAAGGATGTAGCACTATGCTAGTTCATCGGGTTACATGGCAATAGCATCATAGCTTGGGCTCAAATGTAGGAAGCCTTTAACAACAATTATCAAGACTAATGTAGGTCCAAAGATACTAAAGAAGAAATTTTTCGAATGGCCATAGGAAGTGATGAGTCCCTAGAGGACTATGAAGAGAGGTTCTAGCTCAGTTACAAAAGGGTCGGGTGTACACTTGACCTTGAGTCTTTGAAGCTAGTCCTGCTCAGGGGAATTTCGGAAGATATTTTAGACACCCTATATCTACTGGCCAGGGGAGACATCTACCAACTATCATATGAGGACATAAAGACTATTTTTAGAAACCTTTCTAGAGCAGCCAGAAAGAAAGGTAGGGTGATTCAACCCATAGCTAGTACCTCTTCCTCTAACTCATCCATTAAAGGAGAAATTGGAAACATGTTGGAAGAATTCAAGAGTGAGATGCTACAGACTCTTGCCATGCAAATGGATACCTTACATATCAAAAGGAAACAAGATGAAGTAGAGAGGGCTTTAGCCATTTATTTCCCTAGATGCACTAGGAGGTATCCTAGGAATGAATGCCCATTGAACTCTATAGAGGTTTGTTCAGTTTGTGGAGAAAATCATTCTACAGATAAGTGTCCTTCCTTACCTAGACTTAAAGCTATATATCGAGGGGCTGAGAGAGTCACTGAAGAACTCTATTACATAAACCAAAGGATGCCGCATGGACCTAGACCATACTAGCAGGGGATGAAAGGGACATCTCAAGCATACTAAAACCCCAAAGAAGTCACTAGCATACCTTCTTGGGCCCCCCTACTCATCCTTCCTAGTCCACACCTCCTCCTTGGTCCTTTACATCTCAATATTATGCCCAACCAACCACCCATTCATTTCAATCCTATGCTCAGCCACAACCTTAGTAGAATGCACCTCATCAGGGGTGGAGGCCCTAATACGACTCTCTTCCCACTCTTTTGCCTCCACCACTTGCCCAACCACAACCATTGCCTCCTGCTCAACCAAAGAAACCCCAAATGCCTTCCTAGCCAAATCCGAACCTAAACAATAGATAGGCTCAACAAGTGTATAGTGGGGAACCATTATGCCCAACATATGCTATGGAGATTTAGGAATTTAACTTGTGATTTGGGAAAGTTCTCCCCGATAGCCAACATCCACCAAGGGAGGTTGGGG